>JAHHFK020002560.1:0-204594 GCA_024533555.2 Aedes koreicus | reverse complement strand
TTGAAGACTTCGTAATTATTTTTCGAAATCAATGATTGCATTGTCCTTGTATTGGTAAATCTATTTGAACATATGTGTGAGGAAATGAAAATCAAAATCTTGTCTTAAGCTTACCACTACACGTGTATCCGTGTTTGAGACATGTGTTTTCGTGGGAAGTATTGAAATTTCCTGCAATATCTGTTTATTTTAATAACTCACGAGGTGAAATTGCTTGCGCATCGCTTTTCGATAAATGAGTTTTCATGTCACATATGCTGAATTCAATAATAAAATTTAACATGGATTACAGTAGTCTATTATACAAACCATCGGGTATACAACAAAAGAAATTATGATATTGGTCAATGAAAATATTCGTTAAATTAAAATCGTATCCAATAACATTCTTTACGTGCTGTTCCGACAATATGATTGTTCTTTTGGATGTAAGTAAAATCAAATTACATTTTTTTTTTCAAACGTATTGTCTGTAGAATCAATCACATCAGCTATGAAGCTTGAGTATGAGAGTATGCTCCCTTTAGCAAACTCTTCCATCTCTGCCGTTGTTATCATCGTCTTAATTTTTCTCCTAGATTCTTCGGAAAGCTAGAATAAATAATTAAAGTATTGCCTTCAAGGGTTTGAACCAGCATGAATATTTGGAAATAATTCTTACAGAATAGCTTTGAATCTTTGCTGGTATGTCATTATCAAGATCAAAAATCGTTTCGTTTATAGCCAGTGCTACTTCTCCGTAGTCTCTTTACTCAAACGTCGATTTGGCTGCCTTTCTGCAGAAGTCCGGTCGAAGAGGGTTTTTTTCTTGTACTAATTTTATTTGTTCGCGATCAGCAACAAACTGGCTCAGTAAAGCTCCAGGACCACACCCAGCATACGGTGGCATATATTTGTTATGCCAGCTGTATTCTTCACTATGCCGAAGAGCGGGAATCCATACACGGTCCGGTTGAGAAAATCTTTCGGGTTGGAAATTTTCTCGATTTCCTTGGGCATAGAGTATTATTGTGCTTATCAAACAATATACAAATTCATGAATTGTGTTGGTATCGAAAGCTCTTAATTAACAACTGTGAACGTGCATCTAGAACATTAAGTTGTGAGTAGGCAATAAGCTTGAGAAATTAAGGAAGAAGGAAAAGGTCTGAAAAAAGCATCGAAAATTTTCAAATTTTGTTGCACCCTTTCTTGCATGAACAAACATCTTCCATAATGTTCTGAGGAAACAACCCTACTGGGGAAGGCGGAGGAGTCTCAAACCACCATAGAAACATTTCTTGCGCTCAAAAATCACCACCTGGTTTAATTAGCTTGATTCTTTTGACAACACTATAATCAATGTATAGATCAATGACAACTCTATAATCAAGATTATGTGATCACAATTTCATGTTTAAAAGATGTATAAATTTAAAGTTTCCATAACATATGTGAAAAAGTCAATTTTGGTCATACCAATTTCACAACTCCGTATTTCTGTGAAAAATTTAGGTACCATACTAAAAATTTCATTCTAGCCTAAAAAAATATAGGACATAATTTGGACAAAATTTGAACTGTTTTCATCACGTGGTTTGGACTACAGCTGGCGTCAAAGTTGACTCACCAACATGAGTATTTCCCTTTTTCACCCGATATTGACCATGCTGAAATATCGGTGCAAAAAAAAGCCGAGTCGAATTCTACTAATAATACTGTATAATACTGTATACGTAGTTTTCACAAACCAATTCATACTGTGAGCCATATTTTTAAGTTCTTCGTCGGTTACACTAGTTATTCGGGATATTTCACGCGTAACAAACAATGTGTAAAAATAAAATGAATTCGCCTCGGCTTTTTGTTTGCACCGATATTTCAGCATGGCCAATATCGTGTGAAAAAGGGAAATCCTCATGTTGGTACGTCAGTTTTGACGCCAGCTATAGTCCAAACCACTTGATGAAAAGACTCCTATCACATGGTCCTTAAAATGATAGTTTTCTACTGGCTCGTTTCGACGGTGGATTCCATCACCGGTAGTCGATGATCGTATTCCGTTTCACCGGAAAAGTCTGACGAGATGAATTTGCATTCAAATAACAAAAATTTTTCCACTCATCAGATTCAACGGTAGAAAAACATTTGAAAATTTGTTCGCTAAATAATTCCCCAGTTGATAATGGTGAACAATTCCATTTAACATTTTCATCTTCACGTTCTTAATAACAATCACTACTCACTGGATCTTCGACAAACAGAACACTTTGATCCGTCGATGAGTGTCGAATATCGATCCAGCGATAAATATTCTTCCTGATCACTCCCGCTCAACTGTTCCTGCGCAAACCGCTTCGTTGCTTCGCAAATTAACGCCGCCCGTTATGCTTTCCTTTTCTGCGGCATTACTACTCACCGGAATTAATTTCAATTATTGACAAAGTTACGCTCGGTCTGTGCAAAGATTGCTTACAAATTGATAGGAGGAAACTGGGCGGAGCGAAAATATCAGCTGACGAGCATAGTTGCCAACTCAAGGAAGAATATTATTTCTTTCAAAATTGTTGCTCATGGTAGATTATGTTATACAGCAAATTAGCGAATAGTTTGCTTCCAACTTAATAAATATATCATAAGACATCGAAAAACATCGGAAACAACATGTTTTTTACAGATGTATCTCAGTTTTTGGACATGCCAAAACCCATCAGTTAAAAATATCAAGATATAAATCTGGCAACTGTCGATGATCGATGATTCTTTGGCTCGCTTGAAGCGTAGTGTGTGTGCTGTCGAAAGTGTGGCTTATATTGTTGAGAATCTCGAAGTTGCAATGCGCTCAAATGGATTGTGAATTTTTACTTGGGGCGCGAGTGATTTTACGAGTTGCGCTGTTCTGCTACATTGACAATACAGTGGCCTGGCTTGTTTCTCGTTTGGAAATTTCGGAAGCAGTTTTCTCATTTAAAAGTGCTTGAAGGAACAAAAAGTGAATTTTCTTAGGAAGAAAAATCCAGCACGAGAGCTGTGAATCACTTTAAAAGCTGTGAAAATGTGGAAATCAACCAGAATGATTTATGGAAAAATTAAGTGATGGGTCCTTGTAATAGTGTTAGTTTGAGAAGCAAATGGCGAGTTTGTGTTGGTGTATTGTGTTAGCGAACCAGGTTTTTAAAAACTACCAGATTAAAGTGAATTCATAATGTATTGTTTGCTAAAATGTGTTTTAAAAAGTGAGAAAAAAACAATTCTACTCAGTGAACGTGCTCAGAAAAATGTAAGTCATGATATATTACCGGAAATGGCTAAAAAGGAATTTTGACAGGAAGAAGAAGAAAAAGAAGCAGACAATCATCATCATTGCCCAAATTAATTACGACTTCTTCATTATGTTTACTCAAAATCCGATCGACTGTCATGATTGAAACCTGAAATTTTCGTGCTAATTTGCGTGTTGATTGGCCAACCTTGTTTTCAGCGCTTGACAGCAGTTTTTTCGTTGTTCTGGCACTCAATTTTGTTGGGCGACCACTTTTTTTTTTTATTTTCCGGTTCATTACCATCACGACAATCTTTCAAAACACGGTATATTGTTGATTTTGATATTGGCTCGTCTTTGAACACGCTCAAAATTTCACTTGTACTAAGCCGTCCAAAAAGATTGGCGACTTGTGCTCGTAAATCCAGCTTGTACGACATTTTTAATGGAAACTACTGCGCAATTTGAGTTTGACAGTTCAGTAGGAACACAGATGAACGTGACAAGTACATTGGTTGACATCTGTGTGTTTGTTAATGCTGTCAAATAAACGCCTGAAAGTATTCCCAGGACTTATGTTACACATGTTAGAACAAAAATTGCTCCTAGTGGAACAATTATGCGTCCATATTTCAGGTGGTAAAAAATCACTCACAGTATTTCGATTTTTCTAGAATTAGCAAAACCTGTTTGAATTATATTTTGAAAGTACACATCAAAGTGTTGTGGTTGGCATAAAAAAAATCAAAAATATCCAAATACTATAGAGTAAGGTGCGGTAAAAGTTCGACCTTAGTAGTTTGAACCGCTAAAAAATGTAAATAAATTAAGTTATCAAAACGATTAATTCATTGAATGAATTGAATGAATGATTTATTGGATGACATATATTCTTCCGTTTGACATGATATGCTCGAAGGCAAAATGATTTTCCAATAGTTAAAATCGAAAGTTTGAATCAATGCCGTATTCGAACTTTTGCCCCATCTGTGAGGCTGTACACGACGATGCTGACGAAGTTTGACTGCGTGGTAATGGACGACGAAACCTACGTCAAAGCCGACTACAAGCAGCTTCCGGGACAGGAGTTTTATACGGCAAAAGGAAGGGGAAAGGTAGCAGATATTTTCAAGCACACGAAACTGTCAAAGTTCGCAAAGAAATATCTGGTTTGGCAAGCCATCTGTACCTGTGGCTTGAAAAGCAGCATTTTCATAGCTTCTGGGACTGTCAACCAAGAAATTTACGTGAAAGAGTGTTTGAATAAACGTCTGCTGCCTTTCCTGAAGAAACACGGTTGTTCCGTACTGTTTTGGCCGGATTTGGCATCTTGCCATTACGGTAAAAAGGCCATGGAGTGGTACGCCGCCAACAACGTGCAGGTGGTTCCCAAGGACAAGAACCCTCCCAACACGCCAGAGCTCCGCCCAATTGAGAAATACTGGGCTATTGTCTAGCGGAACCTAAAAACCAAAAAAAAAACTGCTAAGGACGAGCAGCAGTTCAAGGCAAACTGGCTTTCTGCGGCGAAGAAGGTGGACAAGGGGGCTGTACAAAATCTGATGGCAGGGGTCAAGCGTAAGGCCCGGCAATTCGGATTTGGAAAAGCGGAAGCCTAACTGAATATTTTTCCTGAATTTTATACTAATTGAACTTGAAAAAGAAATTTAATTTGATTTTTTAAATAAACGATTTCACCGATTTACACGCGTTTTCCCTTGACCAAATTTTGACCGTATCACCCTTTAAGCAGAACTATTTCTTCTCAATTTTTTGCTTTTTCTTTGTACGATTGGTGTCGTTGAATAACTTTTTACGCTTTGCAGCTGACTTGCAGTCCTTCCGTGCTTGTTCTTCGAGCTTTGATTCAAGCCTTTCTTTAAATGGTGTGCTGGTCATGACATCCGACTTTTGGACATTCTTGCGTCATTTGGAAGAGGCCTTATCCCATAAAATGGCCACATTCCACGGGTTGGGTCGGCAAAATGTTACGCAAAGATGCCCGAAGCGTTAGAACCAATGTTCATTTCCTGGGGCTTGTTACGTGTCGCTGTCATATTCGGACCTACTGCGTTGCGTGCGGATAACTGAGTGCTTTTGGCCGGCGTTGATGTATTTCCTCCTGATATTGTATCGCTTACTTCACATTCGGTATTATCAGCTGGCAGTTGTCGGTTCTCCAGTACTTCAATACTAGGCGGATGTACAATTTCCTGATCAATATTTTCCTTGTCACTCTGATTGTTGGTAACTTCACTGGGTGCAAAATCCCGATCGGTGAAAACTCCTGGGTTGATAGGGACTATTCCACACATTCTGAGAGCGTTGACGGATTTCTCAATAGTTGCACATCTACCGTAAGCGATGCCGAACAACTCTGCCACCTGATACTGGGTAATTACTCTGCCAGGGTGAGAAATCAACCAGTGATTACATGCCTCAGCATAGTTAGTTTTGAGAGCTTGGAAAAAACAGCGATCCAGTGGTTGAATTTTATGGCTACTGTGCGGAGGGATGGAGAGAAGCATAATTCCGTTCTCTCGGCAATAGAGAACCGCTTGCAGCGACTGATGTGAACTATGATTGTCCATTATGAGTAACACAGGGTTCTCTTTTGTTACTTTAGTAGTAGAAAAGCTGTAGCCATTGGTAGAACAGGTCCGAATGTATGTACCCCGAATCAGAAACAAACATTTGTGATCCAGGAGGTGCTCCGTTCATCAGCTCGGGTTTTTGGCGCTTTCTTTTGAAAATCAGCACCGGCGGCACATAATTCCCCTGCGCACTCATGGCGCAAACAGCCGTCACCAACTCTCCTCGCTCTCCCGAACTGATCTTGCCTACTGCTTTCTTACCGGTAGCGGAGACCACTTTGGGGACGTTGTTAGGTACCGTCGACATTCTGGTTTCATCCATGTTGTATACTCTGTCTGGATTTAACCCGTGTTTTGTGGCCATTTCATTTAAATTGTCGAAAAATATGCCAACTTGCACTCGATTAAAACCCATCATTCGACCAAGGCTAGTTTGTTGTGGAGTGCGAAGCGACAAATTGTGCCGGCGCATGAAGGAAATTGCCCACTCTTTTCCTGCTGCCTTCGCATCTTTATTGAATCCATGGTTGATTTTGACGGTTTTAGCATACTGGAAAACTGATCTCCGTAGTTCTGCAATTGACAATCCGTAAAAACATTCATCCCGAGATTTGCAATGACTCGCTATTTCCTTCTCTTGCTCTGGAGTAAATACAGACGGAACCGACCAAGCTGCAGCACACCAAAACCCTGAAATATGTATAATAGTTCAAAATAAAGCTAAAACGTAAATCTTAGACAATAATTAATACCTTCTTCAACCGATTTCGCCGCGCAGTTTCCGTGATCCCGATACTTTTTGCTACAGAGAGCTTGGATTCTCCGTTGGCGATTCTCTGTTTTGCCTGTTCGAGGATTTCGGGTGTGCACAGCTTTCTGTTTGATTTCCTTTTGTAATTCCTATGAAAAAATGACAAGACCCAAACGAAGTTAGAACCTCGAACTTTTGCCCCTACCAGGTTTCATCGATGTGTAATAAAATCCAGCAACATCCTAAAAAATATTTGAAAATATACATACCGCATCTTTCAGAGCAATTTTCAAGCAACACAAATCATAATTTAGATTTCGTGGAAAAAACGATTTAACTTTTCAAAACTCGTTTGCAAGGGCATCAGTTTTTATATTACCAGTGTACAAAATGAACTTTGCTGACAAACACACAAATTTCGCGAGATAAACAAAACAATGTTGTTGTACAATTTTCACCTGTCAAAACATCGACACGTGTGCGACAGTGTTGCCAGACTAACTGTGGTATATAATAAAAAATCATAAAAGGAAACTTTTGCCCCACTCGAACTTTTGCCCCACTGTACTCTATGGGACAGTTATGCTTCCACCGGCAGTGCAACAAAACATCAAATTGAAAACATTAGCCAGAGATCTGGCTAATAACGTCAACACTTTTAGTGGCATAGCATCAAAACATGACAAAATGGATATTTTTCCTCGGTTAAAGATTGTACTCAAAAAAATGCAACACTTTACTTTGTGTATAAATTTTTATTGCATGGGTAAAAATTGATGTAATTTTGGGTAACTACTTTACTGCCGTTATACGCATAACTGTCCCATGTTCTATGGGATTTCCTACATACATCCTAGTTATGCTTGTAACGGCAGTTTAGAGTGTGATGTTTACATTTGTAAAATTTCGTCACAATCTGTCTACTTGTTATCGAAATGGCTTCCAAGTAAGAAGTGCTACGACAAAAAAATATGGGCTCGGTCGTGGAAAATCCAGGCCAGTCCCACAGGTGGATCACGAAACAGTAGCGAATCGACAATAAGACCGTGACTCTTCCGTCTGGTTCGCCCAGCAGACAATGAAGCGGGACGGACTTCATGTCTTCAAGGTAAGGAAGGCGCCTAACCGAACCGATAAAAATAATACGGTGGTCAAATCCCGCGTCAGGAAGCTGTACAGCAAGCGGTTGGTGCAGCCGAAATGCATCGTAATGGACGACGAGACGTACATTAACGCGGACGCCAAGCAAATCTGCGGCCTCGATTTTTTCGTCGGCAAGTCCCGCCTGGATGTTCCTAAGAAGTTCCGGAAGAAGAAGGTCGTCAAATTTACCAAGAAGTACTTGGTGTGGTAGGCGATCTACTGGTGCGGCAAATTCATCAAGCCATACATAACGACCGGCACCATCAACGGCCAGATATATAAAGAAGCACCTGCTGCCCTTTCTCCGGTCCCACGAAGGTGACACTCTTTTTTGGCCGGATCTGGCATCGTGTCATTACGCGAAACCCGCGATGGAATCGTACGAAGCCAACGATGTGGTTTTTGTGCCGCAGGAGTCAAATCCGCCAAACTCGCCAGAACTTTTCTGGACGATTATGAAGGGCTTACTCCGGAAAACAAGAAAGGTCTTCAAAAACGACAAGGATTTGAAGCAACAGTGGATGAAAGTGTGTAAGAAAGATGGCGCAAGTGTTGCACAGAATTTGATGGTTAGCGTTAAGTCCAATGTGCGGCGAGCTGGCAGCGGAAGAAAAGCAAAGACTACCGCATTTACACTAGGAGAAGAGGTTGAATAAACCAACTTCGCAAAAACATAGCTAATATGAGTTTCAAAAATATTTGACTTGTGTGTCGCAATTTTTCCGAGTACAATCTTCAATGGCCAAATTCGGTTAGTTATTAAAGGAAATAAACATCACCAAAATTAGGACCCACTTTTGAACTCTTTTTACCATTCGTATGATCTGGTCTGATCTGAAGCATATTCTCCAAAGGTTTTCTGTGGCATTAAAAACTATTCCGCCCGAGAAATATCGTTGGATACACAAAATTTCAAACAAACTATTTGCTCAATAAAATTATTCATGATGAAATGCGACAAAACACAAAAGTTTTTCTGATGTAAACAGTTGCCAAACAAACACTAATGCTTTGATCACGCTCAAATTTCTGACAGATGTCAGTTAAAGATGTACCAACGTCACATGATTATTTACCGGAGGGAACATGTCCAGAGGTGGGAAATGTACATTTTCTTGCAAAACAGTCGCCTGCTGCGAAATTTGAGGCCCGCACACCACCAACAGTTTATGTGTACAGTTCGAGCGAACGCGGAGGCTAGAAACAGAAAGAGAAAAATGTCGCTCTATTTCTGCCGACACATTCAAACTGTTTAGAAATGGCATGCGACTGTATTTGATAGCCTAATACAAACGCACTTATTTGATAATCTTTGGTTATTGGTTGTTAGTATCCATTCTTCTAATTTGATTTCATATAATAGGCATCATATTTATGCAGTAATAAGCCAGCAATCACCGATATTCTGAGCGACATAAATCTATGTCGCAATATTTTTTAAACCATCGGCTGGTGGTAGCAGAAATGTTTAGTTGCCTGTCGAAAGCACTTCAAGAATGTTATGAGATTTCCTCAAACGACGGTTCACTTTTGCGTGTGTTCAATTTGGTCGTAATGAAAGATGTCAGTATCGAACAATAATCTTGCTTTCACTATTTTCATTCCTTGGTAACGCTTGCATGAAAAAAAAGATACAATCACCCAGTTTTCATACGATTATACTGCCCCCCCGGGGTTGGTCTCCCCGCGAATCGTCAAAAAATGTAAGTAGGCTACGTACAGAAGAAAATTGACAGCTCTAAGGAGTGTATCGAATATAAGCTATCCACATACATTTGCGTTGTACGCATGTATTTGTGATGGTTGTTTATGCTCTGAACACTGCATGCTGTGCGTTTGACTGTCAGCTTTCTTTTGTTTACTTGTTTGTGCGGTTCAAATTCTGCGTTTTCAAAATGTCGCGTATTGAAAAGGAAGTGAAAATTAAGGTTCTGGACACATGGCTAAGTGAGAAGGGTATTACTATGCGAAAATTGGCGAAGCGGTTTGGAATTCATCATGCGAGTGTTAAAATCATCATTAATAAGTTTGGGGAACACTATTCTTTGGATGAGCTATCAGGAAGAGGCAGAAAACCCGGTTCTTCCAACCCGAAACTGGAGCAGAAAGTGGTATCTCTAATCATGAAGAACAAATCAATGTCAATAAGTGATTTGGCCAAAAAAGCAGGAACGAGTGTCGGAATGATCCAGCGTATCAAGAGGCGAAACCACCTGAAGACCTACAAGAAGCAGAAAATCTCGAAACAAAGTGCAGAACAGAAGAAGCGAGCAGCAACAAGGGCCCGGAAATTGTATTCGCGCCTTTTGCAGCGTCCGGATGCATGCGTTTTGATGGACGATGAGACCTATGTAAAGGAGGACTCAAAAACCCTTCCAGGTCCACAATACTTTACTGCCGTCGTTGGGGAGGATGTGAGCGATGCGGACAGGTCGATTCAAGTGGAGAAATTCGGTCGAAAGGTACTGGTATGGCAAGCAACATGTTCCTGTGGTTTGAAGTCAACCATTTTTTACACTACCGGAACTATAAATGCGGAAATCTATCGATCTGAGTGTCTCCAGAAGAGATTGTTGCCTTTATATAAGAAGCATAGCACCTCCACTGTTTTGGCCGGATTTAGCGTCGGCTCACTATGCCAAAACCACTCTCAATTGGCTTGCGGAAAAGGGTATAGATTTCGTTGAGAAAAATATCAATTCACCAAATTGCCCTCAGCTTCGACCCATCGAACGTTACTGGCCAATCGTGAAGAGGGTCTTCAAGAAGACTGGTAAGGCAGCTAGGAACATGCAGGAGTTCAAAAAAAATTTGGGCTCAAGCGTCCAAAAAATGCGATGCAACACTTGTCCGGAACTTGATGAAGAGCATTCGATCCAAAGTTCGAAAATTCGTGAAGGAATAACTTAAATTTCATCCGGTCTTCATTATGTTCAAGTTTAACCTTGTACAATAAAGGATCATTTTTTTGTATGAATAAAATATCGGTTTTCACCAAATTATAAAGAAAGTTTTTGGTTACTTATTTTCCATACACCCCCTCACAATTCGTTTTCCGCCACCCGCGGCAATAAAAGAAGCCACCACCGAAGGTTTTCCTGCGAAGCGCAACGTGATCATGGACGACGAGACCGGCTATTAAACCTCCCCGCCCCTACCCAGAAAGGAGGTGAGCAGCGACGTTAACACGAGGTTCCCGAAGAAATTCCTATTGTGGCTAACAATCAGTGAAAACTGGATGTCAAACCGCTCTTCTTTTCTTTGGGACTTGTGGTCAACGGGGAGGTATACAGCACGAAGTTACGGCCTCCATTAACCCTTATGTGATCCCGGGTACCTCTTCATGCTTTAAATTACGAAATTTCATAGTTTATTTTAGAACAGGAAGCTGAAATTCAGTGACATCTTAATAAAAGTTGGAAGGCAACTTTTTGCATAACACCATTTCGTGTTGTAACAAGGGGGACCGAAGGGGGGGACTTCGATTTTTTTACACTTAAGTGGTACCCAGGTACCCACCAAATTCAAATGATCATAACTCTGGCAATTATTGACCGATTTTAATTCTTTCGGCACCGTTAGATTCAAAAACTCATTCGCTTCAGGGACGTTATCGGCAATGACCAATTGAATTCATCTGGTTCACGTAAATCCGGGTTTCCGGGGCAGTGTTCCGGTACGGAGACACGATTTCGGAACACCTATTGAATTTCCAGGAATGGATGTCAAAATCTTTGGAATAATTCCTAGAAACTATTTCTATTCTATTATGGGCCGTATGCCGACTTGTTCCTGGAACGGCCATTCTGTAACAGGTTCCCGTGGGGCCTAGAGTGGCCATGAACATATTTGGAAGGAAACCCTGGCAATATGGGTATCAAAATTCATGAAATTTCTCCAGTAGGATATTTCTCAACGTTTTGTGGCCATCTGATGATTTGTCCTCGGACCTGTCTTTCCGGAACAGGTTCCCGTGGGACCACGAGTGGCCATGAACATTTTCAGTAGAAACCCCTGGAAATATGGGTATCAAAATTAATGAAATTTCGCCAATAGGATATTTCTCAATGTTTAGTGGCCATCTGTTGATTTGTCCGCGGACCTGTCTTTCCGGAACAGGTTCCCGTGGGACCACGAGTGGCCATGAACATTTTCAGTAGAAACCCCTGGAAATATGGGTATCAAAATTCATGAAATTTCTCCAGTAGGATATTTCTCAACGTTTTGTGGCCATCTGATGATTTGTCCTCGGACCTGTCTTTCCGGAACAGGTTCCCGTGGGGCCTCGAGTGGCCATGAACAATTTCAGTAGAAAACCCTTGCAAAATGGGTATCAAAATTCATGAAATTTCTCCAGGAGGATATTTCTTTAGTGGCCATCTGATTATTTTTCATCTGACCTGTCTTTCCGGAACAGGTTCCCGTGGGGCCTCGAGTGGCCATAAACAGTTTCAGTAAAAAAAACCCTTGCAATATGGGTATCAAAATTCATGAAATTTCGCCGGTACGATATTTCTCAATGTTTAGTGGCCATCTGATGATTTGTCCTCGGACCTGGCTTTCCGGAACAGGTTTTCGTGGGGTCTCGAGTTGCCAGGGTTTTCCACTGAAATTGTTAATGGAAAAGTAAATTGAATTATTAAAATGCATGGCGTTTCAAAGTGTTTTCGAAGTTGAAGGATGTTGCTAAAAAAATATATTAAGAATGAGCAAACACAGGCTTGACCTCTTTTTTTCTTGATTGGAAATGCTTAATGCTTAAAAAAAAATCAAAATTGATTTTGTTCACTGTTGCATTTTACTTTGCCATGAGAACATGGCCTTCTTGTTCTAGTTTTCAATCAGAGCTTGTATTAGTTGTATTAGCTGCCAATGACGGTTGTCAACTTTGACGCCAAATGCTTATTTTTCTCTAAGCTGACAATATTAAGGAGATGTGAAAATTGGCCTGTTAAGAGTGTTACAATCGTAACAGTGATCGATCCTAGGTTTAAGTTGTTTAAGTATATATTTAAATTCAAACAGCGTTGATATTGATGCTCTAGATAATATTGCTTGATTTATCAAGAACAATTTAGTGCACTTCACGCTTTTTGCCATATCATCAACTCGCGAGCAAACTTGTCTGCATATGAAAATTTGAATCTACCATGCGTTTGGCAATGTAAAATGTGTGTCCCGAGAGTTGTCCGAAATCCATTTTAACATATGTCTTATCGTTCTTCAAAATGCATCCGTTGTATTTCATCAGAACTTGCTCGTTCAGAATTCTTGCGCTACGTTTGGCAACCAGGTTCTTTTAAAAAACCACACCCCTGTTTGAGGGTCCTGTTGAGGTGCTTGCTGGCATGGTACGACTGGAAACCTTCACGCCGATAGATTCGTCGAAATTTACTGTACGCTGCAGAGAACCTTTTCACTAGATAACGCAAGGAGATCCCAGGATTGTCCTACGGACTTTCACTCAAAGTTTGTCATAGTATGTTCCGCTTCTACGGTTATTTGGTTGTGTGCGATTCAGCGATAGTGTTTCCCGGTAACGTTTCAGCATGACATTTACAGTCGATTTTAGGAATTTAAGATACTTTGCGATCATTCCACCTGACCACGTCGGATTTTCAACGTGACAGGTTACAGTGAAGGTATTGGATAACGGGCTTACGTCAATGTTTACGTATATATTTATAAATTCAAACAGAGTGCATGTTGACGCGTCTGATAATATGGCTTGAGCTCAAAATAAAAAATAACGCTGTGATACAAACAAGTTGCAAGTCATTTTGACTCTACACGATTTTATGCGTTAACTCTATGAGTAATGAAGGTTTAGAAAGGGAGTGTTGTTTAATATGGTGAAAATAAAAACCACGTTGAACCAAGCTAATTTATTGAAAATTTCCATAAAAGTTTGGCAATAATGCAAGTTATGTTGTTTGAGTATTGTCTTAATTATTATTACTTAGCTTGTTTTATCATATTATTTAGTTTTAGTTTGATCTCAGTCCCTACTCGAATTTTATCTGCCATCCGTCTCCCCAACATCAATCAGAAAATTTCAATCAAGCCATGGAAACGTATTTCGGCATTGCATGATGCGCCTGCAACATTTGGTTGGAATTATTATTCTCATTATGATTAACATCAGTCATCGCCGACGACAACGGGCGGACTGCTGTGAGTTTCATTATCGGAAAATTTCTATTACGTGTAATGTGCTGACCGGGAGGGCACAACACATTTTCATAAATGGTTATCGATGTACAGACACGAGAATCAATACTACATAATGAATGAAATATTCGTGTCCCCTAGTTGTCGGAATTATGTTTACATGCATGTCAAATATGAATATCAGCAGATTTCACTGATTCAACCACGCACATTGTTGATTGAAACACCTAAGCGTAAGACATCAGAAGGAAATGTAAATTAACAATTATGTCATAGCATGCCACAGGCCACAAAACCTCCATCAGTTCTTCTGTTGCAGTAGTTTGTGATTTCCAAAACTGTGTGCACTTTGCTGCAGGTCCTTTCGGTGTGATGGCATCATCCGATGCCGGCTGAACGCTCAGCCCTGGGCTCTGCATTTCCATCCAAATTGCAAGAGCGCAATTTGAATGCAACGAAAAACCTTTCCTTGCACCCACTGGCCGTTGCGACGTTGTTAGAGGAGCGTGCTGCTACGTCGGTTGCACCAAACCAACCAGTCGAAGCATCGTTGTCTAGATTGTGAATGAATAATTTAGTGAATTTATGGACGAGCTTGATTTTGATTGGCAGTTGGCCTTCACGTTGCGACTGTTACAACCCAACCCAAGTAAACCTTACCCTACCTGCCTAGAATAACAACATGTGTGCATTTCTCCAATCTCCCCCAACAGACTATACATCGATCCAATCGTGTTCTACCGGGTGAAGATTGGCAGCATCATTACCGGGGCCATCTCGGCCGCAATGTTCCTAGCACTGACGCTGATCTTCCAGGGTATTCGCCGGGTGTTCATCCATTTCCGAATCATCGATCTGATCTGCCAAAACTGCTGCAGCTACTGCTACCGCAGCGACAAGAGTTCATCCAAGGCACGGCAGATCTACGCAATGCTGGATAACATCGAACACTACAAGAGCCAACAGTTGGAGAGGCTGCGAGAAAATTACACCCAACAGGTAAGTGTATTAACTTAACATATGTAGATCGATAAACCAACTGCTTTCTTTCAAATCAAACAGGTTCATCGTATTAAGGATAACTGCACCCAGCAGGTTGAGTGGATTCAGGATGGCTACAGTACCCAAGCCAAACATTTACGAGAGATCCGTGACATCGGTACGCATCATTTGACGACACTGAGAGATCAATACTACGATCAGGTAAGAACGAAGCGTAAAAACCAACGCAAAGCTATGTAAGCAACATCAGCCACCAACACGCGAAAGGTATGACTATTTTTTTAAAGGCACCAATTATAATCGAATAATTTAAGCGGTGAAAAACACAACAGCTGCTGTTCTTTCTATCCTCCTTTTTTCCAGTGGCAGGTGACTAATGACCTACCACCGTAGACGATAAAACCTCCTTAAGTTTTCGGTAGTTTTTCTCTACAACATGACAACTGACACAGTCCCGCGACCATCAATGTCACTGTGAGGAAAAAAACATACACTGCGCTCAGAGTCATTAGAGTCTCCAGAAAGCATAGGGATAAAGTTTTATAAATATCCATCTCATCGAGTTCGCTGGTAGGGTAACATGTGCCTCTACTAGCAAAAACGCCACCCACGTGCGTGCCGTTTTTCAGGCTTCCGGTCTTTTTTTTAAATCTCATTAACAACCGACTCGTACACTCCACCGCTTTCGCGTGGATTTTCTATTAAAACGAATGGCTAAATTTAATTTTCCAATTGCACAGGTGCGCCGTGTCCGGGACTATTCGACGAGCCAGCTAAACTGGGTTCGGGAGAATTACGTTTTCCAGCGCAACAAGATCCGCAAATTCAGTGCCCACCAAGCGTTGAGGCTTCGCGAGGGCTACAAATACCAGCAGCAGACGCTGAACAAGGTCCTGGAAAATCTACCAAGTTTCTACTTTGAAAACTGTCGGGGTCGCAACGAAGACGATGAGGATTTCGATGGTAAGTTTGAATGTGTAGTTTTTCGAACATTGCTGTGTCTGAGTGTTTTCCGGAAAATGTTGGGGATTACGGTTAAGCCGATGTTAGTGTTAGATAATTTTTATTTGTTTTGTGCCTTTGAACTTTAATCTTCTCGCCCCCCAACATGCTTTGGATAACACTCCTTTCCTCCCTCACCCATTGATGCATTTGTTTCCTGTTAACACGTACCATCTTCGCGACGATTCGGTACCCAATGCGCAAAATAATCCTCGAAATTGGTGTTTGCACATATCGGCCTCCCAGTGTATGCAATCAGTTCGGAACACAACGAAGCCTACCGAACGTGGGAACACATGACGAAGCTGTGATTTGCGTGACTCTAGATCTTACACACTTAACAACCATGGTAACAACGGCACAGAAAAATCAGCAATCACAGAGGACATTTCTTGGGACGACATCGATGGCGGAAAGCTCTGTTTACTTGATCGTATCTCTTTTCTCTAAGTATGAGTTTTACTGTTTTTTTTTTTGTCTCTATTGTATACAATTCCAGACAACCAGAAACCTTGAAGATCGTAAATTTTAAGTCTCGCGATTTGCATGCAACTAATCGTATATAATGTAAAGGTTCAAGAATCGAACATTCTGGTTGTCAGGGAATGGTTTCGGCTGGGACGTTTTCCATCATTATTTATTGATTGACACACATTTCCATAATCGCATCGAAAAGCAGATAATTGTATTAACCGGCTGTAATAATTTATTAACCAACTTTGTGAGACACTTCGGTTCGGTTAGTCCTTGTTTCTTGTTTCGTTCGAGGAAAAGCCTGATTGGCTTGATAATTGTGCGTGGGTAGGCCGGAGTTTGTGTGTGTGTGCGTGTGATGCGTGATGATGATGGTCGTTGGTGCTAAATTGCCTACATGAAAAAGAAAGCTGATCCTGTCCACTTTGTGTGTTTTCCGGTGCTCGGGTGTCAATGATTTATGCTTCATTTAATAGACTGCAGCAGCAGTTCCGGTGGTTTGTGGGTTTTCCGCTCGGACGAGCGGAAAAGGTGTCCGGTGTGTCCTTTTTCATTCTCTTTTGCTTGTTTTTTTTTTTGTTACGTTTGTATGTGTGTGAACATTTTATTCTCGGTGGTACCATTTATTTTGTCATCGCTTCCTGGTGGTTCATTGGCCTCAATTAGGACTGCCATGCGTGTATACTGTTCTAATGAGAAAGAGATTTTAGTAGCCAGATATACATATACCTACTCAACATAAGAAACAAATGAAGGACAAGCTTTATGTATATTTCGATCGATCAATTTAAGCGCAAATTTAGTTTGAATTCAGGTGAATGGTATATGCTAATTTCTAGCTAAACAGTCGGCGAACGCATAAATTTCCGGCCTTACGGAATTCCAAAGAAAACAACTATTAACATTACACCCCTCGGAGAGGGGGGCACGGCAGCAGGGTAAATGCACCCTTCTTTTTGGGGAAATGCTCCTTAAACTTTGGAAAAATGCTCCTTAGATGCGTTTGCCCGGTATAATGGAATCGGAGGTATTAACCTTCTGGTTAGCGCTTGCCGGTTGTTTTGCCGGGTCTAAAGTTTCTTCAAGATTGTGTAGCGGAGTTTCGCTCCGCAATCTTCTAGGTAGTTTTGACGGGTTTAAATTTCATTTTGACGAGTCTTAATTTCATTTTGAAGAGTCTTAATTTCGTTTTGACGACTCTTAAATTCAGAAACTTAAGACCCGTCAAAATTATACAATCTTGAAGAAACTTAAGACCCGTCAAAACATCCGGCAAGCTCTAATCAGAAGGTTAATACCTCTGATTGCATCTAAGGAGCGTTTTTCCAAAGTTTAAGGAGCATTTCGGCAAAAAGAAGGGTGCATTTACCCTTTGCCTTTGGTCTTTGATAACTGTGAAGATCCATACAGAAATTGTCCAATGTCCCCAAAGTACATACACTGTATCAAAAAATTGTCCGTACAGTTGCTCTGATATAAAGTAAGTGATAAAACATATTTAGTCAATCAACAAAGGTGTCATATTTATTTCATTAAACAAAAAAAATCTCCATATTTGTAACCAGTAGTAAAATCAACAGAAAATTCATTCTTATGCTAAAAACAAATACTAAACAAAAAATAGTGACAAAATTGGCATTAAAAATTGTCCGCACAGGACAAGAAATTCCTCTAAAACGAAATCAAAATACCAAGTTAATACTTGGTATGGTCGCCTTTTGCTGCAATTACACTCTGTAGGCGTCTTTTCGTCGAAAGAGCCAACTTTTGGGTTGTTGTGGGCGAGATCTTCTGCCACTCTTCCATGAGAACTTCCTTTAGCTGATTCTTGTTCTGAATTGTATGTTCTCGGATCTTCCATTCCAGATGATCCCATAAATTCTATATGGGGTTGAGGTCTGGTGATTGGGGAGGATGTGGAAGCGTCGATTTGACATTGTAGAGCAGCCATTCCTTCACGAGCTTCGAGGAATGCTTTGGGTCTTTATCTTGAACGAAATAGAAATTAGATTCGTGACCCAATTTCATCGCACTGTCCTTCAGATTGCTCTTCAATATACATATCCAGGTACACGAATCGATCCATGATGCAGTCAATGAACGTCAAGTTTCCGGTGCCGTTTGCGCTAAAAGCACCCCAAACCATGACATTTGTACTCTACTGTCGGCCTCAGATTTTTTGCATCCAATTCAGTGTTTGGTTTGCGTCATACTCTAACCAATCCGTCAGACCCAAAAATATTGAATTTGCTCTCGTCCGTGAATAGAACGTTCTGCCAGAACTCTTCTGACTCGACCACGTACTTTTGGGCGTATTCCAGCCGCTTTTTCATATTTTTGGCAGATATGAACGGCTTCTTCCGTGCAACGCAACCTCGGTAACCTTTATTATGGAGAGCATTCCGTACTGTTTGGGGGCTAACTTTGATATTGGCGTACTTCGACAGACTGTCAGCAAGTTTAGGAGCAATCAACCTAGGATTTTGTTTAATTTCCCGCAAAAGTATGTGATGGTGACGAGTTGTCTACTTTGGCTTACGGCCTCTTCCGGGAGTAGTTTTTTTTTTAACTTAATTGTTTATTTATAAGGCTCAAGTGCCTCCGGGAGTCGTCTCTAGAGATAGTGTGCTCTGGTAGTTCTGATTTCGGACAAGCTTTTACCTTCATTCTTCAGGCGAATAATAAGTTTCCGAACTTCTATCGGAATTTCTCGGTGAGAAGCGGCCATTTTCCTGAAAATTAACGCCGGAATACTCAAATTTCAGTGAAAAATACTAAAATATGTAAATTGTACCTTGTCTGCTGTTGTAAACAGGGGTAAATTCTTCTCTGTAATAGACTTCTCGCAGCAAGATGTCACTAATACTGGTGTGCTGCTTTACACGTATAGGATCGATTTGTTTATTGTTTTCAACCACGAGTTCAGCTGTCAAAGTGTTCAGGTTGACAACGGTTTGTTTTTTATTTTCAACCAGCAAAACGATTGTATTAGTGAAACTGCTTACAAATACTGACGGTGGTAGAGAAGTCAATGCAACGCGTGCTTTTGTTTTTGTCAGATCGACGTACATTTGTTTACTCGACTTGTTTGAAATAAGGACGTAAGTGTACGGACAATTTTTTGACGTCATTTTTGTAACTTTTTTAGGTATATGATGGTTTTACCCGATAAAGATGTATTTATGTTTACTTGAATGACTGTGAGACGAAAAGGATACATTTTTACAGAAAATGAAAAAAAAAAAACACTTCAAAAGGGTCTCAGTTTTAATTGATTTTTCAACGATGCAACATTTCAGTCAGTACTGTACGGACAATTTATTGATACAGTGTACGTCTTCGCTAAGGTTCTTAGGTACTGGAGTCGTTAGTTTTGGCACTTCCACAGAAAAAAAAAGTTATAGTGAGTCTCAGAATCGCGTCTAAATTAGTATAGTTCTTTCTTATCAAAAAATATTAGACTCGTATTTTTCATTCCGCTATTAGGGTGACCACTTCCGTGTTAGGATGGTCAGAAAAATCTATTAAAAAAAAGTCTAAGTGAACATGAACATGATTGACCGCCCACGGATGCTACTCCGTTATTGCCAGATCAGCTGTATTTACACAAAGAACTAAGAGATGATGTTTGGGACTAACATACATCCTCAATGTGTAAAAACTGGTGACCCATTATGAAGCAATCCCGGCGCCGGCCGTGCCCGAATGCTGGTCAAGTAGGGAATGGGAAGGATCGTGTTGACGTGATACTCGCTTTGAAGGAAGCCGAGAAATCCTCTGCACTTCCAGGAGAAATCACTGGGATGTTGGTTAGATGGGAAAAGGTCAGCAGCAGGGTTCGTTTTGGTTAACGATACGCTGAAAGTATGTAACTAGCACTATCCGCCAAAAGCATGAGACCGCTCCTTCAAGCACCGCCAGCCCTCTTTTTTCTGGATATCCTGCAAATAGAGATAAGACAAGTTGGGCCGCCCCTCCGAATGGTGGCCCATTATAGTATTAGTAACTGATGTTTATTCTTTTGATTCCAACGCTCATTAATTTGGTACCAACCGGGGGAGACTTGGCCCTATACCCAATGCTTTCCTCATCTCCAATCCGTTCAACTACTCGCAATATTTTGTGATATAGTGGGCGGAATATTACAATTTGAGATAATTCTAAGCAGTCGGTCTACCAAAATTTGGCAGACCGACAGGTAATCGGTGGGTGACTGACCACCAGGTACTTCATAGCAAGATGCTAGGAAGCGGACCGGAAGTGTAAATGAGCAAACTCCCCCCTATTTAAAAAAAAAAGTCTAGTGGAAGATTTTCTAATGTTGTTTTTAGAAAAGATACGAAACACTCAGGAATTTTCGATTTTGTATGGAAAAATTTCAAAACAATTGTGTTTTCTTGATTTTTACTGCGAGGGTCGTCAACGATATATGATTTGTAGCTTGTGCTAACGTAAGAACTTACAGTCACTACTAGTTTCAAATCACAAACAAATTAACCCATTGCAGTCCAGTATCCGAAACTCTCACATTTTGAATGTCGCCGTAGCGGCGACAGCGGAGTACAAAGGGTTAAGCATTTCAGATCATTTTGTAGTAACGCGGCCATCTCAATCCAAAAAAACACTACAAACCCCTTACCCCAACCTTATCCTTATCACCTCCCACGGCGTTCAAGTAGACCGCATAGACCAGTTCGCCATTACCCCTCCCTAACCCTCGGCTTTGGATTGACTTGCGATCTCCTTGCCCCACCAAACGCTGCCAAATGAAAATGAATATGAAAAATTTTATTTGTTCCCAATCCACACAATCATTAACTCGTCAATTATCCATCGCATTTCTATGTTCTCTTAGACGAACTTTTGATTTGCGACGAGTTCGACCGATATATGCATCTTTTAAAGTGTAAACCGTTTGAAATCCATGTTTTCTTAGTCTACATTTAACGGCGTTGGTATGTTTTGGATAAAACGGAAGGCTGATCTTTTGAAGTTCTTCTTTCTCCGGATTCAGGGTTGTGACATTCTTTCGATGGGCTTGTTACCTTCTTTCAACAACTGCAAAAACATATCTCGTTGTACCTTCAACCGCTCCGGATCGATGATTTAGGATTTCCTCAACTTCCAAAAGAAATTAGAAAGATGCGGTATCAAATTGACAGTCAAGAGATTTTAGAATTTTTTCGATGACATCGACATATTGAGATTGATGAATCTCTTCAATCGAACAAGTAGTCTGAAGTTGATCGTCTGCCTTAAAACGTTTTGAAACCTTTCTCTTTCTTGGCGTCTTAGTTGCTCCTACTTCGGCAGGTTTATCCGAGGTTACCTTTTGCCCAAATCCGGAAAAATCTTTCTGACAAAAACTTAAGCTAGCCTTCAGTGTCTCGATCGTTCGGTAAGCCTTTTCCAAACGCAGCGTTACGAAATGATACTTTGTCCCCATAGATAATTTGTAAGTGTTCGCGTTTCAGTTCCGAGTGTTTGTAAGATTGTCGTGTTTAATATCGTATATTTGTGAATAAGTGTGCAGGAAGTGGTCGCATATGGTTGTAGTTTTTTTCCGTCTATCAAAGCCACCCACCACCAGATGGACGGAAAACGGCTCTTTGGGTAGCCATGAGGGGTGGCGATAGAGAAGGCCATTACGAACTGCGCGATAAAAAGCACAATGAATGCGATTGGCCTGGGTCACTGGCCGTATGCTGAGGACAGTGACCCCATGACCCATTAGACTCGCATATCCAGCTCGATACGATTGCAATAATTAGTAAACTATCGAGTTGAACGGTCGATAATTCTCGATCCTAGTGGAAAACCCTTCAAAAAAGCGAAAGCAAATCTAATAGTGCACATCAACAGAAAGCACTTAAATAGTGAACAGCAGGACCCCGCTGTATTTTTGTACAGAGTCCCTGAGATCCCCGGTAGACGTACCGGAAGCCTGCATCGCTCCTAGGGCATCACACCATCCACCATTCCGAGTCCGTCAACATACTCGGTGGCCCTAGACGGTAGTAAGGAGAAGCCATCGCCATCCCTACCCCATCAACATACGGAAGAGCGAACGCGCATCGTCGGAACTGGAAACCCGAACCAATAGGAAAACCAGCCGTCGAGAGGAGAAGTCTACTTGGATACGTGGTGGTGAAGCTGCAAGGGGCCCTGAAGAACAGCAATAAGGTCAGATAGACATTAAGAAAGTGGGAAAAAGATTGGAAGCTAAATACAAATAGTGAATGTGAAGTGCTCGAGGAGTTTTTATGGTAACCAGTGCGATTGTTCCCTGCTTCGCGGAACATTGTCAGGTGAGCGTGCCAACCCTGAGGCCATTTTAGTCGGGGAGTTTCAAAGGCGCTCCCGATTGCGGTGGCTAATACTTACAAATTATTGGGGGCAAAAAGTGCAAACACCCCCCAACCAAGTAGGCGCCTATGTATACGAGTGAAATATTTCGAAAGGTGAACGTATGCCTGATATTTCAAAGGCTTAGTTGAATGAAATGGCGTCGAAAGAAGAGCAGGTTCGAATAACAATTTTCGATCAACAATAGAATAGGAAATATCTTCTCAACATCATGGGATCCCAGTAGTGAACAGCAGTTTCAGCTAGAACCAAAGATGTGAAGAGAAAGTATTGATAGGTCCGATAGAGCTCGGCAGGTTATGAAATTGAATAGAAGTAGTTTTTGAAATTGAGCGTATGGCTTTGTTTTTGGCAGTATTTGGAAGCAAACATAGACATCTTTGCCAAACATCCCACTGCGAGGTAGGTCAAGACAGGGACGGATCCACCACCTTGATTGGCAAAAATGTCTACATCTGATCACGCTCAAACACCGCCAAAGGCACAGAATGGTTCTAGCGATGTGAAATCTCTGTTTTTACACTCCCTAAAGACTACATTTGATGGGAATCAATTTCCAATTAGAGGTTTTGAAAACACAACTTCTTAAAAAAGCCCTACGCTCAATTTCAAAAACTACTTCTATTCAATTTCATAACCTGCTGAGCTCTATCGGACCTATCAATACTTTCTCTTCACATCTTTGGTTCTAGCAGAAACTGCTGTTCACTACTGGGATCTCATGATGTTGAGAAGATATTTCCAATTATAATTTAAATTTGGCGCTTTGTACGCAATAAAAACATAATTACTTAGTAGTGAATAGAATAGGGCCTATCAACATTTGTAAACAAACGCGTCTGAGCCTTTTTCCTCGCAAAGCGTAGGCTACCTACGTAAACCAATAAGGTAAAGTTTCCCCTACACGATGATACTGTAACTTTGCGTGTGTAGCTTACGGCTTGCGAGAGAAAAGGGCTCAGAAGTGTTTGTTCACAAAAGTTGATAGGCCCTTTCCTATTGTTGGTCGGGAATTGTGTGCAGTTTCAATGGAAATCCGGATCACTCGATCTGGAAACTTGCTATAAAACTTGATCTACCTTCATGCACTGTTCACGCCGTTTTAGAATCTGTCGATACTCGTTTGACAATAGCTAGAAAGACTGTAAGTGGAATAAAAACGGATTTAATGATCCACCAAAAGAATGCGAAGGTGACACAAATATTGCAGATATTGTAAGATCTTTCGGCACGTACTGTTGCTCGTATAATTAAAGCGTCGCCAACATTCGAGCATATTTTGAAGCATCGACAAGGAATGAAGTCTTGAAAACTGTGTACCTAACGAAGTTTGCCTGCATGGAAATGGACGATGAAACATATGATCTAGAAGACTTCAAACAAGTGATATGCTCGTCAGGCGAAAAAATGACGTTGCAGAGCATTCCAAGACGAAGAAAAAGGTCAAGTTTCCCATGTGAACAAAACATCTTTAGTTTGGCAGGCTGGTCGAATATAGTAGAATGCGACACGGCTGGGCCGTGCCACTGTCATCCATAATGTTCACAACCGCAGTGCCACTGCTGATAAATTGTGCAAGAAGCATTGATTACGTTCGTTGTAGACGGCTTTGGGGAATCCTCGACAGACCCGTAGAAATAGCGTTCATGTGAAGAGTAGAGTGATATCGTTTCGTACAAAGTTTGCACGACATAGCAGAGGAACAGCGTGCAGTGACGTGTCCCTTCCTTAAGCAGTTGTAACATACTCCGGCCTGCTTGCCTTCTCGTAGCGATCTTTCGGACTCAGCTTGAGAAAATCACCACACTGATGGTTCAGATGGGATTGCTCACAGAAATGGCACCGGTACACGACCGACGCCGCCAAAGATGAAGCCATCAGTGCGGGAACCTTCGTTGTAGATGTACTGCTGAACTTCTTCGGTTTGCTTGCTGGCTCGATCCGCTCAGCGAAAACTTGACTCCGAGTGTTGTGGAACTTGATCGTTTCAGCGTACTTCGGGATGTCACCGTGGTCGATGCTGCTTTCCCACAGCTTCCTCTGTAAATCGAGCCTTGATGTTAAAATGCTAACGATCAAGATGTCTGATAATCCGTCCATTTCAAACTCGTAGAACTTGAATGCATCGACATGTCGCTTGCACTCATCCACCAGCACCAGCAGTTGTTTTGCACTCACGGACGTCATCGTTTTGAGGTTTAGTATGCCGTTTATGTGGATGTCAACAATTATCCGTTTGTTTTCGAAGCGTGCTGTCAGATGCTCCATAACAACAGCAAAGTTGCAGCAGTACCGGAAGCTTCACCCATCAAGCACTTTTCTAGATGATTAAGCTTCGTTGCATCTGATTCCCCGGCATGCTTCATAACCTCCATAAAAATGACCTTGAAATTAAACCAGTTTTCTGGTTTCCCGTCGAATGTAGGCAGCGGAGTATGGAGAGAAGAGATCGCTTGTAGTCAAACTTGCTAAGAGGACACTGAGACTTCCTGGACGTTCACCTGCGGTAGAAGATTCATTTCTTGTTTTACTCCGGAATTGGTTGAATTCGTCGTAAGCAGTATCGATGGTTTTCAACTGAGTACGCAGCAAAAATTCTTCCGGGATTGTTTCCGCTTGCTCGTGTCGGAACAGAACGTTTCTGATCCTTGTAATTTTTCCTTTGACGGTTCCGCTGCAGAACAAATGCCTGGAATTCTACCGCCATTTTGCCTTTCTGTCGATGACGATCTCCGCTTGGCGTGCTGTAAATTTCGAGGTGATTTTCCGGAACTTTCACGGGAGTTGAGAGCATTAATGCGTATATTTGACCGTTGGATCCTTTTTTAGAGAATAATGACCGAAAGTTACTTTGAAATCCGCCGATGTAGGACCAACATGTTCGAACGAATAAAATAAACACGTGGACTGTACTTCATGTCTTAACTCGTGTACAGTTCTTACTTGACTGGTTCGCACTGTGTGTCTTCTGAATGAGAAGAAGAAGAAAATCTTAAAGAAAGAAAACACGGTGAACTCAAATTGTCTCTTCATTTTGCAGCGCGGTTGCGGTTCCATCGACTCGCTTCAACAATCCATATGATACATCTAGGAGACATTTCTCCAAGAACGCAAAATACGTTTCAATTCTGACGATTACTGTTATGAACAATCGTGTTTTAAAAAATTGAAGATCCCAAGCGACAGCTTCTAATCCGAAGGCAATAAAAAACCCCTGACTTACAAGCAATTTTCTCTATCTCCCATCCAATCTCATCAGACACGGCTTTTGTTTCATCCGACAATAAATATCCTTCTTATATAAGTAACAGTTTCTCCTTCTTGAGCAAATCGAGAGAAATAACACGAATAAATTGCACCACTTTCACGAACATTACACTCCCAAACGTATGCAACCACCACCGTCGGGCAACAGGCAATTAACCTTGAACCTTTGAAGGGAATGCAACCCCCGACCACCGCTATGCTCCACAACCCGCCAGCTCCAGAAAAGTGTGGAAGAATGGAAATCCAACGGTTTGGAGACAGCAGTGCAGCAAAACACCATTTTCTTTGCTCCGAACATATAACGGTTGCCCTTCTACTACTGCACAATCGATTGGCCACCCCAAAGCGAGGACAGCAATCAGGGGAATGTCTTTGAAGAAACGAAGAAATGTGGCTTTTGCCACCCGGACCATGCATTGTAGATGCCACGATGTTGATGAAATTGACGAACAGCGAAACGTCCTTGGAACCGGGCAAGGATTCCCTTTCAACGCTGCTTGGTGTGTGGATGGAGGAAATAACAGTTTCCAGGTACGCCTGGAATAGAGTCAGGGATCATGCCACGACCGGTGGTGGCTCGTTGGTTGGTCGATAATGTATCAAAGTCGTGGGCGGTGGGTTTTCAATGTATGCAAATTGTGAGCAAAATGCATGCACTGCACTCCCAACACAGGCCGTTACGTGCACGGTGTGGTATTTCTGGTTCATTCGGTTTGTGGTGATGATGGTGGCAAATGAGAGAAGAAATTGAAACCGAATGACCATAGTTAGCGCACTCGCTCACGTTTCTTCCAGCGGTTCATTAAACTTGCATTCGCTGGATACTTAAAGGTGTAATTTTGACGTGCTTGTAAATTGGATGATATTTACTTACGAGTGAATTGACGACCATCTAAACATGTGACTTTTCATGGCCATGCTAAATCCTACACCCTGTAACTTTCACCGACAAGCAACTCTTTGGGGTTGTGGGTGGAAAATTAGATTTTTTTTCCTTGCATGCTTTTCATATATTACTCATGTTTATTCACGAGCACAACAGTGGCAGGAAATATGTAAGTTTTCGTGGAAATGTTTTCCCAGTGGAATGTGTTTAGCATTTTTTATTGCCATTTCGTTTATCTTGAGCAAAATATCTTTGCTGATAGCAAGAGATTTACTCTTCCATCTTCTCAAAAACTCACAAAATGCATATTCCGTGCAAGGGCGATCCGATAAGTATCTAGCCTCACCGCCCGATGGCGACATCTACGGCAAAAGGAATTTACTATCGTGTAGTACAATCTCTTTGACGGCTAATGTCAAAATTGCAGCCGAATCCGATTCACCGTTTTCTGTGATTCACAAGGTGAGATCTAAACCGACCAGGAGAAGGGTAAAACGGTCACAGGGTGAAGAAAAAAGTGCTCTTAACAACGCATCGGCTCACACCTCTGCACTATGGTACGAATGGACAAATTTCGCGACAAAAATCGATAACTCGAAAACCATTAACTTAAGACACATGATATCTTCTTAATATTTAATTTAAAAAATAAGATCTCTCTTTTGGTTTGGCTGGAGACTAGGGTGGTCCTTTTATGTTCATAATAAAAAAATTAACTTTTTATTCTTATGGTTTAGAGGATTTTTTGCTTCTTCAGAATTGTAGATGTTTTAATTTAATGACTTTGCTGAAAAAACCTAACTTCCATCTCATCTACGTATTGTTTTATAACAGTTTTTCTAACTTTAAATAAGGTGGTACTTAAAAAAGCAGTTTTTTTGCTGTAACTTTTTTATTTCAATTTGAATTTGAAAACATTCTAGCGATGGCTTTTAGGGCAGAAAATGACGCACATTTTGAAGATACCAGATAGTTGCTAGTTATTATATAAAAATGTTGTAGAGGTTGAAATGTAAAAAAATACGTTTTTGCAAAATATTTTACTCCCTTATTTGCAAATATTTGCAAACACAGAACATGTGAACTGAAAGTACAAGATGCAAAATCATTTGCCCCCTTTTGTCCTCTTCAGGAGAAAACCTCGTTTTAAAATTAGTAGTTTTGCATTTTTTCTGCATAATTTTCGATCAGCATCATCAACAATTATCATCAAAGAGCGTAACAATGCGAGTTTTTTTTATTAAAATGTTTATAATTTGATATTAAAACATCTCCATTTATTTATTTACATGTATATCATAGACAAACAGACAAAATACATTGATCATTTTGCACTACAAATCATCGTCACTTAAAAAAAAACTAGCGCCATCTGTTGAACACTGTGATGGATGATTAGGCTGAACAAATGGCAGTAGTGTGTTAACGTCAAACGTAAGAAAATCGACTATGTGCGCTACCTGTGGCGATACTAAGAAACATTTGAATTAACCGTTTAATGCATAATCGATGAAGAAACTACAAGTGTTATGTATGTTTGTTGTTATGTTGTTATGTAAATAAACAAATAATGTATGTTTGTCCGTGTTATCATATTTTAAATTTGTTTGCTTACATTTATCAAAAATCAAAAGTTTTCAATATTGGAGTCGACGCGTAGAAATATTTCCGATCGATTGGGGCAAACATATTGAAAATGTTTGGAGACACGACTGAGATATTAACGCTCAAAGCCTGACCGCTTTTCGAAATGGTTTTTTTTTTTTTGTATAATTGTGCTCCAGTATAGAAAACAAAGATGTAGTCCTACATCAAAGCTGTCAAATTTCCTAAAAATAACTTGTTTGTCAAGCAATTTGTTCGTGTGGCAGAACGAGTAAATTATTCTTCGCCGGCACCATTCGGTGAAATCCAAGATGATAGCCCTTTGTTGTGGTCACCCCCTGCAAGGTCACTAAGAATTCTGTACCAACCCTCATGGCTGGAATGGAGCGCATAGTTTGAGATCAATGTAGAATAACGATGTTTTTATAGTGTCAATTTTCAAACCATATATCAAAATTATGAAATAAACAGTTACATTAAAGATAGAAGGAAGCCTAACTGAATATTTTTCCTGAATTTTATACTAATTGAACTTGAAAAAGAAATTTAATTTGATTTTTTAAATAAACGATTTCACCGATTTACACGCGTTTTCCCTTGACCAAATTTTGACCGTATCACCCTTTAAGAAGCGGAACACCTCTGATATTTTGACAGTCGGATGGTAGCGTGTGATCGGTGCGGGAAGTGGCCAGCTGGAACTTTAACATCATCCACCACTGGAGAATATGCCAAAACAATCCGCCAAGTTGCACGAGCTTTGTCCGGATGATAGTCTTCAGCGGCAGTTAGCGGAGATGCAGATGAAGCTGAACAAACAGCAGAAGGATCTGAAGCGGGTGATGAAGGAGAAGAAAAAATTAAAGCGGCAAGCTGACGTCATGATTCAAAGGAAATTCAAGCTGGAGGTGCTTCCGGGCTTAACCGCATCAGGCAAGCGCGTTTCAACCAACGAGCCCGAGCAACATTTGTTTGGTATTTCTTCACTAAATCAAAGTCAGGTTTCAGCGTCAAGCCGTTGGCGTCTGGAGGACTGGGCTTCTCCGTCCCGAAGAATGGCCGCTCTTCTTCGTGAACTCATTGAACCCGACGCGTGTATGCGTATAGTGATGAAGAGAATCTTCTACGCCTTCAACGGAGTCCTAAGGGGAAAACCTGGGAGGCAGTACGTTGTCGACTGCAGAATCGCTTCGAATTGTCCGGCGTTATGGTTACGCTGAAGACGTTGTTTGGAAGGCCAGAGATCATCGTGCATTCGTTGGTGAGCAAAATCCGGGAGATGCCAGCACCGAAAACAGAAAGGCTGCGAAAGCACTGATCGATTTCGGAGTCGCCGTTCAAAACGTCTGCGCCACCATCAAAGCGTCGGGCCTCGATGAGAACCTTTGCAACGTAGCCTTGCTGCAGGAGCTGACGGAGAAACTGCCACCGGCCATACGGCTCAATTAGGCGTACCGCCCCCAGCCGACCGAACGAGTAACGCAATCGGAATTTGGAGATTGGCTGGGGAAGTTGGTGGAAGCAGCTAGCGTAGTCACGATTCCATCCATTGGAGGCATGAAACCGGAGAGACGCCAGGACGAAGGAGGATAACTATCTCGGCGTTCCATTCGGATTGAAGTCTCTACCGAAGAACCCGCTACGAAGATCCGTGCAGAAGCAGGTTAGAAAAGGATTGCCTTATGTGTCAGGAAACTTGCAGTGGTCCGGAGACCTGCCATAAGTTTCTCAACATGGATATCAGACAGAAGTGAAGGAGCAAAAGCTATGCAGAAAGTGCCTACGTAAGCATTTCGGCGCCCTGTCAGACCAAAACGCCGTGCGGAAAAAACGGATGTTCGTTAATGTATAGCAAGCTGTTACATGACGACAAACGCTACAAGAAGCCCATATGATTTCCGAGCCGATGGCATCGACAGACCACGAATTCAACAACACAGAGTTGTAATACGCATTCGAATACGGTTGGGAAGGTTTTGTTTCGATATGTGCCTGTGACCATCTACGGAAAAAGGAAGACAGTGAAAACCTTCGCTTTTCTTGACGATGGATCGATAATGCGCACTTATGGAGCACAGTCTGGTGAAGGAATTGGATCTCGAAGGAACATCGCATCCATTATGCCTCAACTGGACGGGAGGCCAGCAAAGGGAAGAGAACGAGTCGGTGAAGATAGCGCTGAAGATTTCTGGCACACACGATGCAAGTCCAGGTCTTGATCTTCCGAAGGTTCACACGGTACGGAACCTTTCTCGCGAAGCGATCCCGGTATCCGCGCAACAGTTGCAAGCCAAATACAGCTATCTGAAAGGCTTACCATTGGAGTCGTACGACAACGTGTCCCCTAGGATCCTGATAGGAATGGACAGCATGGTCATGCGTCGAGGAGTATCGAAGGAAACGAGAACGAACCGGTTGCATCAGAATTCACTTTGGTTGGCTCGTGTACGGACCGTGCGCGATAATATCTGGAGCATCGAATGCTGAGCTATAGCGGAATTTCCACAGCTTCCATATTTGCCCATGTAGTACGGAAATGGACAAGGATTTGAACGGCGCTTTGAAAGAGTATTTCTCGATAGAATCGCTGGGGAATCTCCGGATCATCAGATCAGCTGCCTTTCAAAGGACAGGCGACATGAGATTATCACCGAAACACACGTGAAAAAGAACCGCTACGAGACTGCCCTGTTGTGGCGGTACGACAAGGTACAGCTGCCCGATAACCGAGGAATGGCGATGAAGCGTCTAGCGTGCTTGGAGAAAAGACTGAAGCGGGATCCCGAACTAGCAATAGCGATGCGTGCAAAAATGTTGGAGTACGAAGACCAAGGGGTACATTCGAAGACTTTCAGCAGATGAAAAAGGCGAAGAAGCATCCGGACGAAAAGTACCTGCCGATTTTCCCGGTCATCAAACCAGGGAAGATACGGATAGTATTCGATGCAGCTGCAAAGGTGCACGGCGTTATCCATTCAGCTGGTTCCTTCTTACGGGACCGGATCAACTGGTGTCGCTACTAGCAATTCTGCTCAAGTTCCGTGAATTCCGTATCGCTGTAGTTGGAGACATCCGAGAAATGTTCTTCGAAGTACTTATGAGGTTGCAAGACCAGCGCAGTCAGATGCACATATCTTCCAGTCGGTGAGATATTTGATGTAGGCATCCAGTCCGGTCTGAAGCTTTGATACGAGGGTTTTTATAGCTCGTCCTTTGTAGCTGATCGCAGAATCGTCAGCAAATAGTGATAGTGTTCCATCGTGTGGAAGAGACAGAATGTCAGATATGTACAGATTGTACATAATGGGTCCCAAAATGCTTCCTTGGGGGACACCGGCGGGTACCGCATACGGATCGGAAAGTGCGTTGCTTACGCATACTTGGGACGTTCTACCGTCGAGGTAGTCTGAGATCATCTTCACCAGGTAGTTGGGAAAACGGAATTGGAGAAGCTTGTGCACTAAGCCGTCGTGCCAGACGTTATCAAACGCCTTCTCGATGTCCAAGAGCGCCATGACTGCTATCTTCGATACCAACTTGGCCTGGTTAACCAAGTTTGTGACCCGTTTGAGTTGGTCCACTGTCGAGTGTCCTCGCCGGAATCAAAATTGATAAGAATGTCGTTCGCCTCAGTGTGATCGAGGATTCTGGTGTAAATTAGCTTCGCAAACAGCTTGCTGAGCGAAGAGAGCAAACTGATCGGACGATAGCTTGACGGGTTAGTTGGGTCCTTCCCCGGTTTGAGTATCGGTACAACCTTGGACCGCTTCCAAGCAGTTGGGAAATATCCAAGCTCCATGCAACGATTGAAAACGTTCACCAAGAGAGTGTGCACTTTCGGTCCCAAATTCTTCAGGACGATGTTGAAGAGGCTGCAAATCCCGGTGCCTTCATGTTCTTGGTGGCCTTGATGGTATTCACCAGCTCGTCCATCGTGATTTTTTGGTCATCTGGTAGCTCGCTAGGCGTATTAGCCAGCTGGAAGATGCTCTCAAATACCGATGCTTCCATCGGACTGACAATATCTCGACCGAAATTATGAGACGCCATAAAATGTTGAGAAATAGAATTAGACTTTTTGATGGCTGTTATAAAAACATCATTTGATACCCTTAAGGGTGGGATGGGCTTAGGCTTAATTTTAAGTACTTTCGTTAAACGCCAGAAAGGCTTAGAGTAAATAGGTAAACTTGAAAGGTCTTTTGCAAATTGTTTGTATCTAAGTTTTTCCACCCTAATGGTAATGATTTTGTTTAGTTTTTTAAAGAGTATTTTCCTAGCTATATTCTGCGTTCTTTGGAACTGCCGCCTAATACAGTTTCTAAGGGATATTATTCGCCTGGTTTCGTCATCGAGGTTGGTAAACTTACATGTCATCGGAGTTGTCGGGATGAACCGTTGCTCTGCCTCGCCAATATGGTCGGAGAGCGCTTGCAGTACGTCGTCGATGTCCTCCGTCGTCGATAGTGTTGGATTTTCGCTCACTCGGTCCTCAACGAGCCGCTGGAGCTGAGGCCAGTTTGCTCGGTGGTAGTTACGCCGTCGATGCTGCTGACGTTGGTCGATGGTTTGGTCCAATTCAAATACCACTGGTAGGTGGTCGGAAGATAGTTCGGTTATGGCAGGGGGTTGAGCAACCGTCCGCTATGTTTGTTAGAGCGATGTCGAAAGTGGATCCTACACCAGCACTTGAGTAGAAGGTAGGCGAGTCCGGAGGGATGACTACGTAGTGTCCCGCCTGTAGATCCTCGGCCAGCACTGTTCCGTTCTTGTTGTTCCTAAAGTTGCCCCACAGTGAGTGGCGGGCATTGAGGTCGCCGGCGAGGATGAACTTTCCCTTCCGACGAGTCAGTTTTTGAATGTCGTTCTTGAGACGCACGGTTGTGCCGTCCGACTCCTTGCACTGCACTGGACAGTAGATAGCGATAAAAGTGATGGGACCATCGGGTGACGCCAGCTCAACCCCAACAGACTCCACGAACGATAGACGAAAGTCAGGTAGCATTCTGTACTGTAGTCCTCTCCTAACGGCAATGGCAACTCCACCGCCCTTTTGCGCTCGAGCTCGGTCAAGCCTAATAATTCCGTGATCGGGCAAGCTGAAGTTATACTCCGGTTTGAGGTGCGTCTCAGTTAGAAACGCAACGTCGATTTGATGGTGTTGCACGAAATCTAAAAGTTCCAGCTTTTTACTACCCACCGAGTGGGCATTCCAATTAAGAACGTTGATGTTGAATGTTGAAACTCATCATGAAGTGCATCATTTGCACCATATTTTTTTGCATTTCACTGACGAGAGTTGTCAGGTTATTGATTACCTGCGACAAACCATCGGTTGGCGAGACCGGTGGCACGGAACCAGGCTGGCTTCCCCAGAAGCCTGGGGGTGGGTTGTGAAATCCAGCTTGTGTGGGATTTTGACTGTTTTGCCCACCGGGTAGTGAAAGTGGTGCAAAGTTTGGTACACTCCCTCTCGCTCGAGGAAGCGGTGGGAATCCATTATCCAAGTCGATATCGGGTTGTTGCTTCTTCTTCTGTCTCGGCTGGCTTGCCTTCTTCCGGAGTTCTATGAACTTTGCTCGCTTGGGACGCGATCGACTGGTCGACGTGTGGGCATTTCCGCAGTTCTGGCAGGTGGGTTCCTTGTCCTTCATGTCCACGATGCACTGAGCAGTGACATGTTGTTCACCATTTAATACAGCGGGGTTTCATATGGCAATTCCGAGCGCCATGTCCGAAGTTCAGGCAGTTGGCACACTGCGTGACGTCTTGGTGAACCGGTTTGTACCGCTCCCATTTCACGACGAAATTGAAGAGGGTTCTGACGGATTGAAGCTCCATCATGTTTGTGGAACCTTTGACCATCTGTACTTGATACAACTGATCGCGACACTTGAAGGCCACGTTGTGACGGCTCATTTTGGAAACCTTCAATGGTTGAAGTTTGTTGTGTTTTAGTTCCGCTTCCACCTCGGAGACATCAAGCTCATGGAGCCCTCGTAGTACGACTTTGAAGGGCTTCATGGATGGAACATCGTGTGTGAAATATTCCAACTTCCAGATTTGCAGCGTCTCCTCCACTGACTTGAAATGTTCCGCCGAGGGAACGCTGATTTTAACCCCGCCAGCGCAGAGACGGAATTCAGCCCGCGAGCCCTTGCGAACTAGTTGGTTGAGTTTGTTCAGTAGCTCCTGTGGCTGGCCTTTCACGTAGAAAGGAGGAAGCTTCTCCATTTTGTCAATTTTTTCACCGCCATCATCATGTAGTAGCGAAAACGGGTTGCTAGATAGCACCCTCTTAACAGAACCGTCATCGGCTTTGTTTTCGGCCGGCCGCTTGCCACCGTTTTTCCTTTGCCCACCGCTTGGGCCCGGCTTTCCCATGCCTGCGCTTGGGTTGAACGAGAATGCGAAAGACAATGCGCGAGAAAACTTGCGAACACACGAGAGAGAAAAAATACTAACGTCCGGCCACACCGAGTGCTGGTCGTGGAATGTGACAAATTCAAAATGCGAAGGTGTACCCGTTATATAACATTCATGGCTGCCTAGGAGACGTTCGTTACTTAAATATGAAATCTGTGCTAGAAAAGTACTGTTTATTTGGTAAATTTACTCTGAAAAAATCGACATTATAAGACATTACCTTATATTTGCGTTAATTTCAATAGTTGAATGTTATAAATCAATAGATTTATATATTTGAATCGAGGCGAGAAAATGTACCGATCGATTGGTGAAATCATTTTCTAAATCTATCGTAAAATGACTTAGTTATAAATTTTCAAAACCTATATATTTTTCGTGACGCTCCAAATTTTTGCAATTCGAACGTGTACCCCAGTATTGAAAACACAGACGTAGTCCTACGTCAAAAATTTGGGCTCAAGCGTCCAAAAAATGCAATGCAACACTTGTCCAGAACTTGATGAAGAGCATTCGATCCAAAGTTCGAAAATTCGTGAAGGAATTACTTAAATTTCATCCGGTCTTCATTATGTTCAAGTTTAACCTCGTACAATAAAGGATCAATTTTTTTTTATGAATAAAATATCGGTTTTCAACATAATTTGAAAGAAAGTTTGTGGATAGCTTATTTTCGATACACTCCTTAGGGGCGAAATTCACCATGCGCATGGGAAAAATAATGAACATGCATGTTACTCACGATTTGTCACCGTTTACTTGCGTTGAAGCATCGGTGGTGGTTCGCTGCTGCTGCTCCTAGACACATGTCAGACACGTGGTTACACTCCTACGGACTCCGAATTTACTGCTGCTGGAACGCTGATGCCGTTCTGGTTATTCTCAACGCGCCTCACGCGTTGATTGTGCGACTTGCTCGACGGGGTACAGCCGTCTGATCGTTGGTCGTCACCAACGATGGTACGGTGGTATCGTGCGCGCTTCGCACGCGGGTGTCACCGGCTCGAATCTGGTCGGAAGATGTTCGACGGATTGTTTTTTTCAGCATCGGTATGCTGCTATGCTGGTACAAGAAATCGTCTCGTTGTTGCCGCCCTGTTAAGGGCGCGGGAATTGACGAAGCTACCCTCTCCGGCCCACGTGTACCGCCGGGACGAAGTTCGTAGCTGGAAAGCTGGTTCGAAAACGGTCGCTGACTTGGGGTGTGGTGTGACGGGCCTCTCGCAACTTGCCAAGATCTGTCAGGAAAATATCCAGTCGCACGACAGTTACTAACTACCTGCCACAGAATCTATTGAGCACACCATTTACCTGTTGCATCCAAAACCCATGGTTTGCATCATACACTGTCAACTAATGCACACCCTATGCACCCTTTGCCTACTTAGATGACTCGCTAACTATGAGGGAAAAATTCAGCAAATTGAAGATTCTTCACGTTTTTGATTAAAGTTCACCTGAACTTTAGCACTACGGCGGGATAACCGATCTCGCCTCTTCCACAAACCAGAACGAAGTGAACGAGTCAAGTTCTAAGCTCCTCAGATAAACCGCGAAATCTCTGTACCTCCATCACCGGAAATCACGCAAGTCCACGAAGTGGAATTTTGTGTAGGTCGCTCATCGCCTTTACGCACACCACTTTCAAGATTTACAAAAGCAAGGGGGGTCAACGATACTTGAACCTAGGTCGATAGCCGAGACTTGCACATGGTAAAGTCCGTTTGGCTGACGATTTACGTTCGGCGCCAGCATTCTGCAAGGACTCGTTTTTCGGAGTGGAGCAAATGAATAAATGAACTCTAAACTAATGGTACTCAAAATAAATGAACTATTTACAAGGGGTACTTCAATAGGTAGTTCGACATCTCTACGTTCAATTTTCATATGTCTACTAAATTCTAAATTCAAATTCATGGTACCGCCACAAAAATTCTGAGTGATTATGAAGGGTAAACAGAGAAGGTCTCCATAAATGTCAAGGAGTGGATGAAAGTGTGTAAGAAAGATGGTTTGGTGAAGTCCAAGGTGCGGGCATCCAGCCGAGGAGAGGAGGTTAAATAAACCAAATTTGCAAAAATATTGTTAATATGGGTTTATTTATACCCTGAGGGTTTCAAAAATATCCGAAAACTTCAAATGAAATTTTGGATTAAAAAAAACGATTATTCGAACGGTTCGTTTGAAAGTATGCCAACGTTTTGCGGAATTTATATAGTAAACTAAATACTTTTATGTATGATATATTTATAGTAAAAACCCACTTTTATCGCAGAATATTTATTTGCATTATGAATCGCAATTAAAATTAACAAAACAAAAGCTGCTCAATATCCCACACTTCAAAGTATCGTCGATACTTTTCCCTTTATGCATGAAAATAGCCCAAAAGGATCACCACCATCAGCCAACGATATGGGTCGGAGAAAAGCATGATAGCTAAGCGAGATAATGTGAGTAGTTGATTAGAATAGCAACCAGTAGTCCAGCCAACCGCCGGCAGATGAGTTCAAACCGGGTGTGCTTCGGAGAAGGAGATGGCAACGGGGGGCTTTATCGATAATAGCGTTCACATACGTACATCGGAGCTCCAGAGCATTAGAGCCTAGCATCACCAATAGCAACATCAAATAATGCTCTTCTTTTCAGGAGCAGCGGCAGATTACTAATTAGTTAGTACAAGTCCACACTTTGTTATCATTAGAGCCTCTCTAGCATACGAAAATGTACAAGCTAATTTTTGGCGGTTGTTGCTCTTGTTGAAATGGAAGCTAAAGCACATTCGCCATACATAAGGTGCCCAGGTGTGAGCGTGGTACGAATAGTTGGAATAACATTAAATGATTTGGCCCGCCGATAATTCACCCGAAACTTAATGAGCTGTTATGATAATTTAGCTTGTTTTGCGAAAAACCATAACGTGTTGTTGTTCGATACAGACCACCTCTCACCAGTGCAGGTTATCGGATTTTGTTGGGAAAATATGGTATGCGTTTTCGCGTTGGGATATGAATAATTCTATCCCGATAGCAGATTAATGCAAAACATTCCAAACCTCCTGCAAATATTTCCAAAACTTTTCTCTTATCCTCAACCCATCTGAAACTAATCAGTGAAATTCCGAAAATTAATCTCTTCATCAGTGGAATAGCTCTGCATCGACGAAATGGAAACCTCAGATTCCCCCCTCAAGTTGCTTGCATAACAACCGAAAGAGGTTTGTGGTTTGGGAACCACTTTCGGAACAAAAGAGCGATCCCTGCTGTTTGTGATGTTCAATCCGGGTATCACCAACGAATGCGAAGGAATGTGCCCTTGGAGCAAATCCCGCGTAGTCTCTGCTTTCCGTGCGAAGGCAGTAAATTAAAACTAATTAACTCTGAAAGATGGGGCTTAGCCTTAGGACGAGCGAAATGGAAGATCCATATTTTAAAGCGATGGCAAGACGGACGTTTTTCCCCACGGTCGAACGGCCCCACCTAGGTGGATGCTTAATCCTTTGCTATCTCGCGGACGAAGTACAGGAGAAAAATGCTCGCCACAATCGCTTTGGTGAAAGTGCACAGTGAGGCTGGCTGTCGGTCGAATGTGGCATGATGGTTGATTAAGTTGGATTTTCAATATTAAAAGGGATCCTCATGAAAACTTGAAAATCTCACCGGTTTGCCCCGTTGTTCGGAGAGTAGCAGTTGAGCGCACAATGAAATTGGTTTTAATTTATTTCATTAATTTTTAACTCAGACCGTTAATCTTGAGCCCCATGCTTTTGTTTCTGCACCTTTCTCGTAGACGCCACCAGGAGATGCTTTATAATCTTTCCAAAATGGCCTCCGACCGACGGTGCTGGGTTTACTTGGTTGAGGTGTAGAAAAGCTTAAGAAAATAGAGCTATTATTCTCTGTCCGTTGCTTGCTACTGCAGAGGGTGGAGGAGAAGATTTCTCCGGTAGAGAACTGGGAAAATTAGCATGGCTCAGTGATTGGCTCACCCCAGTTGTTTGCCCGTTTGATGACAGTTGATTGATGTATCGGACCTCTAATGAAGTGTTACATGATGAGATGATTGAAATTTATCATCGCCTCAGGGCAGGGGAAAAGCTTTAGTCGAAGCGAATTAGAATCAGCTTATACTTGTTCAGATTTAAAGTGGCTTATCATTAATTTTATAACTTTATTGACTACAGTTAACTACCACGATGGTCCGGATTAAGCAACGAGAACATTCAAATCTCTGATAAATGGATATCTCTTAATTCAATTCAGATCATCATGTTCCTCAATGATACGCGCTGATCAAGCTGGAACGGTCGGTTCATTACTTCAGTTCGCAAGCGGCTGTTTCGATTAATGATGGTATAGCAAACGATTTCACGAGTGGGGAGGATAATGGCTAAATCACTGGTAATTGATAACCTTAGCTCGATTTATGCCCGGCGCTTGGTGTGCTGTTGGGAAAATTAATCACCAGTCAAGTCGTTTTTGAGATATAAAATGTTGGCCTCCGATGATTACATAAATTTTAGCGAATCCATCCATTAACCCTTTGTCTGGTCTTCGGAACGAATTCCAACGCAGGCCACTTTGAAACGTTGACAATATTTGTGAGAAGAATGGAGTATTACTCCGGCCGCCGGTGAATTCCTCCGGTCTGCCGTCGCTGATACTTCGCCGTATTCGAACCAATCGACTTGATTTATTGAGAATTTGTGGCAGTATATACTAATAATGTACAAACATTCATATCACATGAGTGGGGCTGCTTAGAGACGGGAATTAGTGCTCAACCCGAGATAATTCAACTGTTTTACATTTACATTTATTTATTTATTTGATTTAATTATCAACCGACTAATTTGGAGTCCAAATGATAAAAAAAAAAAAGAGACCAAAGGGCATACACAAAAAGGAAAAAGGACACACGCAGCAACGAATTCCCATACCCTCACCCACCCATTATAAAAGACCAAGACAAATCTATTGTCACTCTCTAGAACTCTCTTATACATCCCCCCTTTTTCGAGGCCCCCCACCCCAAAATTTTTTTTTTCCCCCCTCCGACAACCTCCCCGAAGGAAATTTCAAACAGCCCAAGAGAAAATGTTAACCAAATAAACTCTTTAATTGGAAAACTGATTTGGTCGTCCTGAAAAGGACGGATTAAGTTGACGGGGGAGAAACAGCTCGCGATTGAACTTGGGCTTTCTTTCTTGGTTCATCTCGTGGGATGACTGATTCTTGTCTCGTTGTCACGGGCGGCTTTTTCCCGCCAAATTGTAGGCTTCAGCAGCCATGTTTCTCACAGCGAGGTTGACGGGAGCATCGGCAACAACAGTCAACTGCAACAACGTCTCTCTGGGCAACCACTGCTCGCCGCCGCCAACTGTGATCCTAAGACCACTGCGCAGCTTAACGACTGTCGTAAGACTGAATCAAAATGTTCTGCTAAAAGCTATGAGTTAAAGGGGTCGGATGCTAGTGCACGAAAGGTACCAACGAAGGCAATGTGATACAAATTGCACCAATGGGGACGAAATTCAGTTATTGCGCCACAATAATTAGTTTTAATTACGGCACGCTAGACGGATGATTTTCTTAACCGAAACATTTCTAATTTGCTTGCCACCGCCAGCAACTAATCCGCTATGCACAACTAGGAACTACAACGAACTCAACCACATGGTCGGCCTGAAGTGTCGCAGTTCGGTTCGAATTATCCGTTCTAGAATTTCGTTCGTTGGTTGTTCAACGTTCTTTGTCATTTACTCCGGGAAGTGGCGTTTAATTTATGCTATGTTCAGCCGGGGCGCGGTGATTGAAATTAATTTGAAACAGCACAAGAGAAAATTTTAACCAAATAAACTCTTTAATTTTTAAAATTGATTAGGTCGTCCTGAAAAAGACGGATTTAGTTGATGGGGGAGAAACATGGTTCACGATTGAGCTTGGGCTTTCTTCTTGGTATTCTTGGTTCAGCTACTCGTCGTTGCGGGTGGCCATCTTCAGGTGACGTGGGATAGTTGAATCTTGTCTCGTTGTCACGGGCGGCTTTTTCCCGCCAAATCGTAGGCTTCAGCAGCCATGTTTCTCGCAGCGAGGTTGACGGGAGCATCGGCACCAACGCCTCTCTGGGCAACGACTGCTCGCCAGTGCTGCTGCCGGCTACGATCCAACTGCGACCTACTCTGCACAGCTCCACGACCACCGAAAAACTAATTCAAAATGCGAAGTTGTACCCCTTATATAACATTCATGGCTGCCTAGGAGACGTTCGTTGCTTAAATATGAAATCTGTGCTAGAAAAGTACTGTGTATTTGGTAAATTTACTCTGAAAAAATCGACATTATAAGACATTACCTTATAGGTATTTGCATTAATTTCAATAGTTGAATGTTATTAATCAATAGATTTAAATATTGGAATCGAAGCGTAGAAAATGTCCCGATCGATTGGTAAAAACATTTTGTAAATCGATCGTGAAATGACTTAGTCAAAACGTTCAAAACCTATATATTTTTCGTGACGCTCCAAATTTTCGCAATTCGAACGTGTACCCCAGTATTGAAAACACAGACGTAGTCCTACGTCAAAAAATCAGTGGGGTTGTGTATAACACACGACCGGTTAACGTAAACTACGTTAAACTATTTGATTAGTACTCTGGTACTGTTCTAATGGGACGTAATGTTAGCATAAGTAAGTACGTATGTTAGAACATTCGCTTGATTCACTTCTTAGTAATTATTTGGCGGCCCTGGAAAAAGACGTTTGATTTGAATTTTGGTATAATGAAAGGCAACGGTGGTGCTGGCTGTAGTGATTGTGTTGATATGATAGACCAGCTGAAAACCATTATCCTTATCGCGTTATAGATTGTTCAGGGTCTGTTTGGGAATTTAAAGTCAATAATTGATCATATTTTTGATAGTTGACAGTCGCAAAAATCTCCAACTGATTGAAGCAAAAATCTCGAAAATCTATTGAGAAATGATAAAGCTATTAGCGTTTAAACTGTTTCAGTTATTTTCAAATTTTCATTTGACCTCTACCATTGCCATAAGGCGTAGTCTGATCAAAACGCGTTGTGAGTGTGATCCTAATAGATTGTTTAACCAGCATTAGATAGTAATTATGTAAGAAAATTCTTTTGTATGCTCCTTAGAAAGCGTTTAGTGGAATATTACTTCGGAATATCATGTTCGAGAATCAAAACGATGTCCATGATAAGGAATTTCTTGATATTAACCGGAACGCAACAAATATATTTATCTTCTATTTGTAAAATTTTATATATCTGAATAAATAAAATGGCAATCGTTAAACCTTTAGGTTGGTGCATATATCTCAAAAATAAATCAATCCAGAAACGATCGAGTTATAAGCGTCCGGTGTTTCAATTTTTCGTGACGGCAGCCATTTGTAAATTGCACACAATTCTCAAGGTATGCAACGAACAGAAAACTAAAATTATTATAGCCACCACTGCCTTCCAATTGGTTAGAACTTGGAAAGTAATTTTAGATAAATTCAAATCATACAAACTCTCTCGAAATTGAATTGGTCGTCCTGAAAAAAAAGGATTCGAAATTATTCGCATTTAAATTAAAACCTTCTCGGTCTTTTTATGAAGTAGGTTATTTCAGCCGTTGCAGGTTGCGCCTTACCAAACGATGGCTAGCAGCAAGATTACACACACAAACACACACACACACACACACACACACACACACACACACACACACACACACACACACACACACACACACACAAGCAACTTATTTCGCTCGTCGGGCTGGCAACTAATAAATCACTGGCATGGGTCTAGCAAACCATTGGCTGCCTAACAATGCACGGTGGGCAAAAACGAGCCAAAAAACGGATCTTTTATGGCCGCTAGTTTCAGTCCCTTAGGATGAGCATTTCTAGTGTAAAAAATCACGAAAAATCGATTGGAGATGGTTTCAGCCACCGCACGACACGGGAAGTTGTCCATTTTGGCCGATTCTACCCATGATTATACCTCCAACTCATATGCCATTTAGTTTTTTTATGAAAATCGTCCGCAAAATCCAATAAACAGAATACTGCTTTGGTTTACCTTTCCATTTTACCCGAATTCCCCTCATACTTGCGAAAACTTATATAACATAGGGTTTGGAGAGTTGGACCCATCACTATTATCCACATTTGCACTGTACTTATGTAAAATTATCCGCAGAATCGAATGAAGATGATACTGCTTTGATTTGACCTAAGGAAGAGGTCCATTTTACCTGAATTCCCCTCATACTTCAGTAAACTCATATATTACGCATTGTTTTACGAACTAATTTTTCGATTAGTTTTAGAAATTGACTTTTTTAATTTACGAACACCAAAACAGCCGTTGCCGTTTGAATTTCTGCTATGAGTTACACGAACAAGTGATACAAGCTGTGGAACCTTCTAAATGTTTAAGATGATCAAGTGTTCTCACCGATCTTGAAGGAGCGATATTTTCCTGCTGGGATGGGAGAGGATAATAAATTATCAGCGATCAATGAGAGCCGATAATATTGTCGATGGTCTGCTCAGCAAAAAGCTGTTTGAGCGATACGTGGTTTATACGAGCCTTGAGCGATAATTTGAATTTCTGGTCGTGAGTAACTAGCGTGGGAACTTATACTCAGTTTTTGTTTTTTTTTTTTAAGTTGGGATAGTATGAGAGTATGAGAGTACGAGAGGAATTCAGGTTAAGCGGACCAATTCCGAAGATCTAACGAAAGCAGTATAATATTCATTTGATTCTGTAATCAATTTAACATAAGTACAGTGCAAATGGGGTTAATAGTGATGGGTCCAATTCTCAAAACCGTCTGTTATATAAGTTTTCTAAAATATGAGGGGAATTCGGGTAAAATGGAACATTTCCGAAGGCCAAACCAAACCAGTATCATCTTCATTCGATTCTGCGGATAATTTCACATAAGTACAGTGCAAATGAGGATAATAGTGATGGGTCCAACCGTATGTTATATAAGTTTTCTCAAGTATGAGGGAAATTCGGGTAGAATGGACCACTTTCAAAGGTCAAATCAAAGCAGTGTCATCTTCATTCGATTCTCCGGAAAATTTTACATAAGTACAGTGCAAATGAGGATTATATTGGTGACATCAATGTATAAAACTAAATGACATATGAGTTTGAGGTATAATCATGGGGAGAATAGGGAAAAATGGACAACTTCCCGTGTCGTGCGGTGGCTGAAACTATCTGCAATCGATTTCTCGTAATTTTTTACTACTAGAAATGCTCATTTTAAGGGACTGAAACTAGCGGCCATAAAAGATCCGTTTTTGGCGCGTTTATGCCCACCGTGCAATGGTTACCCAGCCAACGGCTTGCTAGCAACAGCCTTCTGCGCAATCAGCGCAATTACCAAGGATTGGTCACCAGTGCACCATCTATGGTACTTGCCACCGTCAGCTGCCAAATCCACACTGGCACCTTGCCGCTCAGCACTGCCGAATGCACCCTCCGGGGTACATGCCATCGCCAACTGCCAATCCATAATGGCTCGTTGCTTCACACAGCTGCAGTACTGCAACACGAATGAGAAAATTTGCGAAGGTGTACCCCTTTTATATCGTTCACTGCTGCATATGAGACGTCCCTTGCTCACATTTGAAATCTGTGATAGGAGCTTACTGTGCATTTAGGAAAATTAGCCTGCAAAACAAAATTATAAGACATCACCTCTTATTTTGGTTATTTTCAGTAGTTTGAAATTGTTAACGGATATTGTTTGACAATTGAATTGATACGTGAAATTTCCAACCGATTGGTGTAATCATCTTGAAAATCTATCGAGCATTTATTAAGATATTAGCGTTTAATTTGTAACGATATTTCATGACGGTCGCTTATTTTCAGATTTTCAATTGACACCCTACCCTTGCAGTAAAACGTAATTTACGTCAAAAGTATCTTAACGCTAACAAAAACCGGTTTCTTGTATAGTTTCGCGACATATTAAAATCGAAAACAGTCGACACACAATTAGAGGCACGTTGCAAAGCAATCATTCCAGAGTTCGTCCCATAGACTGTTCCCCTGTGTGGAACTCTAAGGAGGGAGGTGTTTCGTAAGATACGGCTGCGAGCCTGGAGTGGAATATCGGCGAGCAGTGAAGGGCAGTTTATTCGATCAGACAGCAAATCCGCGATAATAAGTGCCTTCGCGGCTTCACGACGAATTTGAAGAGTGTCCAAATGAATCATAAGGCAGCGACTCTCGTAACTTGGAAGGTTGAACGGGTACCTCCAAGGCAGTCTCCGAAGAGCGTATCGGATAAAACGTCGTTGAATTGACTCAATACGTTCGACGCCATTTTGGAAATGAGGGTTCCAGGCCGGGGAAGCATATTTCAAGGTGGACCTCACCAACGAACAATACAGCGACTTATGGCAGTACACGTCTCGAAATTCTTTAGCCACACGCAAAACGAAGCCGAGATTTCGGGAAGCTTTTGTGAGTTTATCGTCGAGTATCACACCAAGTTCCTTTACTTGATTATCTCTTTGCAGAGGAGTTCTAACGAAGGAACAACCGAAGATAATAGGTGACTTCCTCCTAGAGAAAGTGACAACGGTACACTTTCCCGGATTCAAGCGCATACAGTTCACCTCGCACCACCTTTGTACTGTCTCTAAATCTTCTTGCAGCTGGAAGGCGTCTCGTAGTGCATCCGCGCGAGTGTAGATTTTAAGGTCGTCAGCAAAGTTTAGCCGATGAGATTTCAGCAATAGGTTGACATCGTTGAAATACAAGAGAAAAATTAGCGGCCTAAGATCACAACCTTGGGGAATGCCGGAAAAGGCGAGGAACGAAGAGGACAGCTCATCGCAAATTTTAACCTTGAGAGTTCTGCCAAAAAGATACGATTTGAACCAGTGAAGCAAGGAGGCGCCAAAGCCAACTCTTTCCAGTTTTGCCACAGCGATGTCATGGTTGATTCTGTCGAAGGCAGCAGATAAGTCCTTGTAGACAACGTCCGTTTGTGAACCAGATGAAATCCCATCCATGACGAAGGAAGTGATTGATAGAAGGTTTGTGGTCGTTGAACGCTTCGGCATGAATCCATGTTGATCGTCGCTGGTATATTGCTTCACGTGGACAAATACGGGTTCCAAAACGGTCAGTTCAAACAGCTTAGAGGCTGCGCACAAGCTCGAAATTCCGCGATAGTTATCAGCATTTCTCCTAACTCCCTTTTTTTGCACGGGAAACATGTATGCTTCTTTCCATAGTGTTGGAAACCTACCGGTCGTCAATGATGACCGATTGATGTGGCATAATGGTGCAGTCAGCAAAGCAATGCAATGTTTTAGAAACACGGATCTAATACCGTCCGGTCCAGCGCTGCTTGACGTCTTTAACTTGTTTGCAGCAGCAACGATATCTGAATCGTCGATAGGGATTGCGTTGAAATACCGGTCAGACAAAGGGACGTTATTCGAAGCAACTTAGATTTGCTGTGGCTGGAGCAACAGCCGCGATTGCATATTGGAACTCATAACTGTTAAATAGTTGTACCCCTCACCATTCTCACTAGTTAAGTTTGTCTAGATTATGAAATCTTAATAATGTATATTTTATTGTTGTATGGAGTTTCGGTTAGATAAACTAAATAATCCATGTAAGAAGTAGAATTCTCTTCCTTTACAAGTTTGGATTTCAACGAATAAAATATTAAAGACGAAACGTGTTTGTGAGTCCGTTGGAAGTCCGACCTCTATCCATTGTCAATATGACAGTGGCGACCAGTGAAAATAAGCAAGACAAGCGGTATTTTTGCGTTTGATCTAAAAAAATAAATCCCATCCACGATTTGGACCACCGTTGAAGATGCCCTTAGAACGAATTACGGGATGCTCGATCCACTTTAAAACGTCCATGCTAAGATGCGTACCTTTGATCATTTCCTCCAGCTTCTGGCGATGGACCTTAAATCGTTCTACATGCAAATCATCCGGATTGGCCACCCCCAGCTGGAAGATGCCCTTAGTAGTTAGACATAAGCGGGTGCTCAATGGACAATAACCCTCTCCCCAAAGTAGGTGTTCTCGGCCAAGATGGATAGCTGAATGACTTTGCTGCAATTCCGCTGTAAGTTCTTCTCTTCCAAAGCTCTCGGTTTTTCCGGTGAAGCAAAGGGTAAAGTTTGACGCATTTGTTTTAATCATTATTTTCATAGTTTCTTTTTGTCATTAAATGTCATGGTATACACTTACCGTGCGTCATACTATAATTTATTTTGAAAATTTCGTATGAAATATTTAACCAGCCAGCTGTCAAACAGAACACAGTTAAGTGGAGAATTCTGAATTATTTACTTTTGCCTCTCCATAGTTATAGTTTGCTGATATGTATGTAATGCATGTAGGGAAACTGCCCCCATATTAATCTCATTGTTCCCATATTCATCCTACGATGAATCAAACAATTGGGCAGTTGAAGGATCGGTTTCGTTTTCTAATAATGTTTGCTTACGTTAAATAACTACAACAAACATTACTAACTAATCCTTCAACTGCCCAATTGTTTGATTCATCGTAGGATTAAAAAAACAAAAAAAATAATATAAAGGGGGCCCATCTCCTATTTTCTTTTTTACACCAAAAAAAAAAAGTGAAACCCGGGAACGACCCAAGGCACACACAACGAAAGAATTTTGAGTGGTTGAAGGGTTGGCACCCTCAACCCCACAACCTGAGTTCTTTAGGAGCCTGGCTGCAGATTATCCTTGTATGTATGATATGTACTACCACCCATTGTAGCACGGAAACTAAGTCCGACAGCAATGGGCTCTCCCCTCTGTTAGACATGATCAAGCTTTAATAACCAATGATTATCCTAATCATGCCGTTGTATGAAGGGCCAAAAAGGGGTTGGGTGGATCGATATGCAACATCACTTATACGTATCCACAGGGATATAGAGAATCTCCTTCCAACAACAAGACTGAACAATTGGTCAAAAAAGCAAGCTATCTAACATGAGGATGCCCCAATGGGCGGGGAGAAGGGCCCGCCCTCTATTCACAAACTATTAGCAATGGGGAGTTGGCATTCCCACTCTCCCCATCCAGAGTGCTTCAATCGGGTGCCCTGATGGTCCCTCCCATTCCCATGGAATATTTATACAATGGTGTATATATGTATGTAAATGATAAATACTACAAGCATTCGTATCTGTAATGTATGATCTTCATTCGGTTGATCCTGAAATGCAAGAAATGTTGTAAAATATTAAAGTGTAGCGTTCTGTGGTTCACGCTTAAGCACGTTTTCGTTCGTTTTCAACGATAGCAGCATTTCACCAAAATCTTGATTTGAGGTATCCTGAAAACGTTTATTGAATCTATTGAAATTTTACAAAACTAACATTTATACATTTTAATTTACTGTTGGGGGGCCGGATATTCTTCCCCCAACAAAAAAAACCCAAAAAAAAAAAATGAGGGGGTTTTCCCAGGAAAACTTACCGAAAACATATTGAAGTGCGCAATTTTTTGTCACTGTTTGTTTACAATGCAAATTCCAAGGCAAAACTATTTATTTTTCAGTATGCTATAAGTCACACTTTCAACGAATATCAAATGCAAAATATCAAAACTACATGAATTTGAACCAAAAGATTTTTTTTTTCAAAATTGATGAGGTGGGCACTGTTTTTTGCCTATTAGTGTACGTATGCTAATCACAAGTTTGAAGTCACAACTTACATCTTGGTTCTATGCTGTACACTCGATTAAAAGTAGGAACAAGTTTCTTATTTTCAATGCTAACCAATCAGTTTGCTTACCCGAAAAATTACCTTCAAGATGGAAAAAATCTTCGTGCGAAATTCAGACTGTCTGTACCGAATTCAACCTCTGCGCACTAGGTTAACCGATCGTCACAAACATTCATGCACTATGCAATTTTCTAATTCGGATTCCAGGCGGAAATACACTGTACCGAAAGCTTGGTGATAACTTTTGCATTAATAAAAATGGACAATAATTGCAGATTTTTCTTTGGTTTACCTTCACCCGCACTGACAAAACTACCCATGAAGCATCAATTATAGTAACCCTTGAGTCAGCAGACAAAATTTGACAGCTCTATCAGTCGAACTCTACCCGTGATGGTAAAAAGAGTGAAGCAACTCCGTTCAGAAGTGTGCGCGTTCAAAGAACGGCACCCATCCGCGTCGAAAACGCACATCGTGCGGCACTTTGTGGACGCCGAATACGCCCGTTTTGGCAGCTATAACATCTTGGCACTGTTAGAACCCTGAGTGACAAAAAGCTCCAAGGATGCTGAAGAGGAAGACCAAGGGAAAGGTGGCTAAATCGCTACGTGCGCTTGGTCGGGAGGTTGGTTCAACCGACCAAACAGTGAAAAAGTACCTGGCAAACATGAACATACATGTCAGGAAGCGGAAGTCGCGTCCACAGGTTTCGGAGCTGCAGGCAATGACGCAGCGGCAGCGGCTGAATAAGATGGTCAACTCGATTTTCGCGGTGAATCGCGACGTGGCGGTGGTGATGGACGACGAGTCCTATCTCACCCTGGATGGCAATAAAAAGGGGTGGGTCGCTCAGCACACTTTTCTTCTGTGCTATTTTTTTTTAGTGTGCCTACTAGCGTTGCAATGTTCCGCGTGTGCCCGTTATGTGCCGAAGGTGCCGATGTGTTGACAGTCCAAATTTTTATTATTTGGTGTGCCTGGCAACCAGACATTTGTTTTGGTTTCCACAAGAATTAAATAGTACAATAACAAAAACCACCAGCGTTGCACTGAAGCGGGCCTTCTCTAGATTTTTGAGCGGGTTTTCCTTAGAATGTAGTTATTAGCGGGTTATTCAAATGGTTGCAGAAGTGTTTGATTCTGATCGAAACTCGGAAAAACTTGCACAAAGTGTACTTTCCTCGAGCATCCAAAGACATTGGAAGGATGAAAGAATGTACCCTAGTTGTTCACTATTTGATTCTAGGGCAGTTGATTGGAGGTAAGGTGGAATTTTGATGGCTGATCAACTGTTACAGACATCCCAATTGAAGCTGAATTGACAGAAATAATGTTCAGCTACAATCACAAAAATGCTGTTATGGACAAAAGTAGTTAATGTGGTATAATGCTGCTGATCAAAAGTCCAACGCAACCCCCGAGTGCATCCCAGTCCAGAAATCAGCTTTCCTGTAGGTGTGTGAAGCAATTTGATAAAGTTTTGCATTAATTTTATTTTTTTTAAGGTTCTCGGTCATCTTTCTTGTTTGAAAATGTTGAAGAACGTGATCTAATCATTAAATCTGCATTCTGACCAGCTGATTCCCCGGATAGTAATCTCCTGTGAGTAAACCCGACGAAGCAAACAGATGAACAAAATATGCGAATAATCGTACAGCTTTCCGGAAGTTTCACGTAGGGTACCATAAACAGCTGCTACTCACTAATTGTGAGAACGCCAACATGGTCAGATAATACTCGAACCTTTTGACCATGATGCACTGTGTCGATTTGATAAAAAAAAAACTACATGATTGGGACCTTATAAACAATACGCTCATTTTCTATTTTTAATTGAAATCATTTAATAGAAAATATCAAACTTTATGAAAAGCAAGGCAGAAAATAACATCTCATAATAAAATCAATATAATCCAAGAATATTCTCTTCTCCAGTTTCACGTATCTTCGACACGGTCCGAATATGATGACATGTTGCAAGCGATCGTTTGTTCTTCTTATGCGTCCTGAAGACAAAAGCCGAAGCATTTTTGACACGGTGATGCTAACTACATTTCCTGTGATTTGTTTGATTTTGTAACTGTTTCGATTCCTTTTGGTTTCATAACACTTGAGAATGACTTTTTCTCCAGTCTTAGGGAAACATTTATTTGCGCACTCGAAGATAGATACAAAATTTATTGCACTTGAATCGTTCAATGTGAGCTAAAGACAATTGACAATTTCTTCTGCCAGATCGATGAGACACATAACTTCTCCACTGAGACACCGGGAATTCTCAGGCTGACTTGCATATGTTGTTTTGTTTTTTTTAAATGTTTCAGATATGGAGGTTGATCGTACCATTCTCAGTTTTTAATTTGTTCTAAAAATATGCCTTAAATCAAAGATGCAATGAGTGGTCGGAAATTGTTAATTTAATTTATCGCTTACCTCATACGTTGCTCCACCTCACGAGGTTAGTTTTCCCAGAAATTTTAATTGCGAATTTAACAAACAAAACTTTCGCTGGATTTGCGTGACGTTGTTTGGCGTGTCACCAACAACAACGCATATTGGTAAGGTTGCTGGTTTCGAATTTCTAAAAGTTCAACTGTCAAAAGTGTTCCTCAGTGTGCCACACATGTGGTAACATACTCATCTAGTGTGCAAGAAATCGTGGCTGGCACACTGTTCTATGCGACTTACCCTTGTTCTCCCCCCCGTCCGTCCCTACGATGTACGGCCACCCGCAAGGGCGAGCATTTTCGCAAATATTTTTAAAAAATGCCTTTACATAAAAAATTAAATAAAAAATAATAAATGCTATTACCTGGTTTTTTTATCACCACCCAAAAAAAACCACAATTTTTTAAACAAAAGCTACAATAGAAAATAATCCCCCCCCGAATTAATGTCTTCACCACCCCAACAGTAAAAACCGTCCCGACAATAGCAAAACCACTCGATTCATTGACGAGACGAATTGTAATAGATCTGTTTTATTCGCGCATTGAGATCATGCTGATCTTTCTTACAGTCTTTCAAATTCGGCAATCTGTTTTTCGCCTATCTGGGACCGTCCGAAGATATTGTTTGAGTAGGTATGCTGTATATGGGCTATGTGGTGTATAACCAGTGAGAGTGACTTACCTTCTCACTTTCACCAGGAGTCTGATGATCGTTGCAGCGTGGGTTGAACGATAGCATTAGTCAGGAAAATCATATAATATTCAACACTGTCAACTCCTTTTGGACATTCAATTAAACTCGTCTTATAAGCCTTGATGTGCGAGTGTGAAAAAAATATGCATCTTTCTACTTGTATTGTCGTAAAAATCTGTTTTATTTCAAACCCCGAATAGAAACGAACCTGTATTCGTTCACCCAATCTACCCTTTTCTCTTCTGGTTGAGGTCAATATCTCCTAGGCCAATTCGAACCCGGAAAATAAACCCAATAACTCCATTCCACTAAATAGATCATCTTCGTTTCTCGCTTTGTATAAATACTTCTCAAAGTACCCTTTTCATTCACAGCCCCCCGGAGCCCAGTTTCCAGTCGTTTCATCCCTCGGCTAATAAAAGCATCCCGGCAACCCTTATAAATCTCTTTCATCGTACCTCACGACAAGAATGGAACCGAAGGTCATACAAACAGTGATCAACAATAACAACACTGACTGGCCTCATCCATTTCGATGCTGAAGCACAACCGGTTGCTATGAGTCCGAATGTGTCCCGTACCCATCGAGCAACAACAGCAAAATCCGGGGTGAAAATTTCCAAGGCCTGCTTCAGTCGACCAAAAGTGACTGGCGCAAAGATAAATTTTTATCTCCGCTTTCCTCAATATCTATATGAGGTTGAGTGTGAGTTGTGTGCACGCGGCAATTTGTTGGAGCCATTCGGCGGGTTCAGCGCGTCTAACAAGAAGGCAAAGTTCTTTTCCCCCCTATTCGGTCTCCTATCTTTACCGCTCTATCTGGTTGGCCCCCTTACTCACAGCAGCACCACGATGGAGAGCAGAAGCAGGAGGCAACTTTGCTTAATGCTTTCAGCGGGTTATAGACAGTAAACATTTATTATCTATTCATCTTCATCTTTGGCAGCCAGACGAGCGTGGCAGAGCGCAACCCTTTTTATGGGCAAAGCTGTAAAAATAAATTTTCCATTAGCCCGGAGCTGGGTCCTGGTTGACGAAGGGTTGGGTGGAAGAAAATACTTTGGTGGTAAACAGAGGCGTTCATGGGTCACAATTCTTGGACAGGTGGTACAATTGATAACAGGCAGAATTCAGTAAAACGTACGACCATACATGAAGCGGTTGTGTGAAATCCCGGTGATAATTGTTATCAATTAATTGTGGAGCCACCTTCCTAAAAACGTTACTGGAAGCAATCAGCGGCCAACAAAACAGCAGCCGCATCAGGGCCGAACTTTTCGGAAGGAAGTAAGCCAGCAGAGCTGCAGGAGCATGTTGCCAAAATATCAGGCCTTTCGTCTACACACTGAACGATTCCATATTGACTGCGAAAAGTCTTCCCTTTCTCTGCGATGGGGGCCATGGAAAAAGGATATAATTTATTTTTCTCACACTAACTGCAACCACCCGTTTGTTGAACGGTGCGGCAACGGCGGCGCCACCTCGAAAAAAAAGGATGAAGCGTTTCGAAAACAACAGCCACTTTTTGAATTCATGCTTCCAGCAACCGACGCAAGGATGGGGGCAACGTCAATTACCAGTGCAATTTACTTGATGGGAAGCGTTCAAACCAATAGCGAATAACGGTACGTGCTGAAGCCATATTCCAACGACGGGCGATCGACAGTCGGGGAAATTCGGCAGCGTTGTAGGGCTCGGGAAATTGAGTTTCCTTTGGGGTTTTATTTTATCAGAGGGAAATAAAATGAACTTTTCGATTGATTCATTCATTCATTTAGGTCTTGAATCCCCTTACCTTACCTCTTACATTTACAATAAAAACGGATATCATTTAAATATGATAGGTTATTTAATTATTATATTCATTTTGTTTGTTGTGTAACTTCATTCTCACGAAAGGATTAAAAATAAGTTATATGAGAAAAGGAATCAACGTCGTTATCTTGCATGTAAAAAAAGGTCATTGATGATTTCTTTCCTTCTTGGAAGGCAGCTATTTGCTGCCAAAGTTTTTTTTTCGCACCCACATCTTAATTTTTTTTAAATTTTATTATATTTTATTTGTGGTCGCTTAAACATTTATTACGGTAGTTGGTCGTGTCTTATTTGTGTCTTATTACATACCATCACTTCTGGCTACTGAATCTGCAAATACCATTCTTTCTGGCAAATTTCACGCTAACTCATCAAGTGTTAGACAGCACCCTCACAGAATCCAATGAAACTTTGTGGGTGTGTTGACCAGTATTTTTAAGCAACTTTGCATTTTTTTTTCAAATTTATCTAGACTGCCATTTGAAACGGGCTTAAGTTTTGACGTAGGACTACGTCTGTGTTTTCCCCACTCCGACAAAACACATACGAAAACCACAACAACAAAAAATAAAGGTTAAAAACCAATAATTAGTTACCATTCCCCCGCTCAATCCCCACATAAATTTAACACCACCCAGCCAACATTTCCACTCCACTCTACCCTAATATTTCATTCTATTGTTTTATTACTTTATAACCCCATTTTTTCAGAGTAAATTTACCAAATGCACAGTACTTCCCTACCACAGACTCCAAATTTAAAAAGGAAAAGACGCACATCCGCCAGGGAACGAAATAAAAGAGGGAAACCTTCAAATTTTTCTCATTCATTCAGTATCGCTCAAGCGACACTTTCGGACATGTTTTTCGCTCGCTCTCCGAAAAGTTTTCGGTTTTATTTCGTTCGCTCCTACGTTATGTTGTGCATGGTGCACGGTAGCCCTGCTGCCCGCTCCTAAGGGGCTCCCCACAAAAAAAAGAAAAAAAAAAGAGGGGGAAAAAAAAAAACCAGTGAAGTTTTGTTCAAACTGATTTATTTTATTAAAATGGTCAACTTAAATCTTCAAACTAAGTTTAGTGAATATTGTCATATGGTCCGTGGTCCGCCGTGCGGCGCAGCTTAGTCGTTATGCTGGAACATGACCGTTGGACGGCAGCCACATCGATTTTTCGGATGCAGCTTTTGATCCTGTTGGTAAGTTCTTGGCCTTCCAATTATCCTTGTATACCATGGAGCTCAAAAGACCGAAGAAATCCTCGATAGGACGGCACTGTGGCAAATTTGTCGGATTCCGGTCTTTTGGGACATATGGTATATTTTGGCTCTCCAAAAACGTTAGCGTTTTTTTTGCGTAATGCGATGATGCCTTGTCCGGCCAAAACACGTATTTGCCATCCGAGTGATGTTGTTTAAGAAATGGGATGAGTATTTTCTGCAAACACTCTCTTTGGTACACCTCCTGGTTGATGGCCAAACCGCTTGGTTTGAACCACGGCTTCGAAATACCCTTATCGGATATTACGATGTAAAACATAACCTTCAATTCAAATTTGTGCTTGAACTTATACATTACTTTTGGAGGAGTAGTAGATTTGTCCTTAGTGTAGAATCGGTCGTTTCCCGGTATCTGAGACTTCGAAAGAGGAAAGTAGCTTTCGTCGTCCAGAACGAAAGATTTTCCGCCGTAATTCCGAGTCATCCAGCGGCATTGGGATTTCACGGTTTGAATCTGCTCATCTGTGTACTCTGGGGATCTGGTTTTCTTTCTACACACTATTCCTTCTTTCTTTAGCGTCTTGCAGATGAGTGACTTCGAACAATGGAACTTTCGGGCTGCTTCCCGTTGACTTACCGAATCCTTGTTGTTGAACATGCTGCGCAGCGAGCGGAGCGTTTTCTCATTCATTATTTTCGCTGGACGGCCGCAAATTTTCTTCCGGGTTACTCTCATGCATGCCAGGATACGGTATACGGTGGATACTGGAACCTTTTCACGACAAAAATGGTCCACCGTGTATTTTTTTCCACGATCTTCGTTCGCTTGAAAGAATTGTACAACGCGCGCGCGCAGTTCTTCCTGTTTCGACGGCATGCTGAACACGACTGAACATGTTAGAGTGAAATAAGAGTGTATGAAAATTTTCTGGAGAGTGCAACGATTCATTCATCTAAAGTGACATTTCTATGCGACCGTTTTTGTTCTGATGGAAAAGTATTGAAATCATTCTCATTTTTTAGTGGACACCCGTTAGAGGATGGAGATAGAAGAGACGTCACCCGATCTGGCTGGCACGACCGCAAGAAAAGGCAAGCGGAAGAAACCCAACGTCGACACCGACGTGAATCAGCAGCTGCTGAGTAGCAACGCCTTTAGCGCGCTTGCCAGCGAATCTCAATCGATTGTCTCCACACCGGAAAGTAATCGGACACCCAAGCAACCGCCCCTGGTTGTGAAAAACGTCGATTTCGCGACGCTGGCCACGAAAATGGAGCCCTGCAAGGCTCACCTTACGTATAAAATCACCAGGTTTGGCACAAGGATCCACTGCTCCACCACCGACGACTACAATAAAGTGCGCAAGTATCTCGATGATCTGGGATTCGAGTACTACACGCATGACAAGCCATCCGATCGGCCCTACCGGGTGGTTCTACGAGGTCTACCACTGGTAGCACCCGAAATTCTCATCAAACGTCTGAACGAGGAACACGACCTGGATGCTAAAGCGGTGCATGCCATCCGACGGAAGGGTGAATTCGCAACCCTAGATGAGGCGTTCTATTTGGCACTTCGCCAAAGCATACACGAACCTTACCAAACTGCGCGAGGTCAGGCAGGTTGGACAGATCCTGGTACGTTGGGAGGCGTACCAAAATAAGCGCGTGGATGTTACGCAGTGTATGCGTTGCCTGTACCACGGTCACGGCAACCGAAACTGTCACCTTAGGACAAGGTGCAACAACTGCGGTGGAACCCACGACACTGAAGAGTGCCCGTCGAAAGATTCTCCAGCCAAACGGTTCGCCAACTGTGGCGGTGCCCACCCAGCTACGGACCGTAGCTGCCCAAAACGAGCTGAGTTTCTTCGCATTCGACAACAATCCTCGTCCAACCACAAAGGCCGAAAGCAATCCAGCAAGACCCCACCAGCCCCTGCCCTGAGTGATGCAAACTACCCTGCGCTGTCGAACAGTTCGGCACCTGCCGAAATTCCAAGGTTCGTGGCACCACAGTCCACCCCCGAGATAAACCAACAAAGGCGTACCGACCCTCGAATCAGAGCTGGTTTGGCCGCTGCTCCAACCGACTCCCCTTCCGAGGAGAATAATGATGCGCTCTACAGCTCAGCCGAGCTGTGGACCATCTTTACGGAATTCCGTGGAAGACTTCTGCGGTGCAGGACAAAATCGGACCAGGTGAAGGTCCTAGGATACATGGTATGTTAATATGGGGTCAATTGAGCCCCGCACCATCCATGTTTCCAATTGGAACGCTCGCTCGGTAAGAGCGAAAAAGACAGAGCTGGGCAATTTCCTTGCCCAGCATAAAATCGACGTAGGAGTGATTACGGAGACCCGGCTAAACCCGAAATGGAACTTTTCGCTCCCGGAACACACCATCATCCGCCTGGATCGTCCCAATGCAAGGGGGGTGGCGTGGCTGTGATCATCAGGAAAGGTATCCGGTACGAGGTTCTACCGCATCCGAAGACCAGCGTCATCGAAGCCATCGGTGTTAAAATCACCGCTCTCCAGGGTGACATCTCGCTGTTTGCCGTCTACATGCCCCGGCAGTGCATTGACAGCAACGGCACTTCACAGCTATTCGTGGAAGACCTCGAAAAACTCACCGACAACCGATCCCGCTTCGTGGTGGCCGGATATCTCAACGCTCGGCATACTCTGTGGCGAAACCATACGGATAACAAGAACGGCAACCTTCTGGCTAACCACCTTAGCTCGGGTAAGTGTGCCATTCACTTTCCGGACGATCCGACCTTTCTATCCCCAGCTGGAAGAACCTCCACCCTGGACGTGTTCCTATCCGACTTGGCACTCTCGAAACCAGTCACCTATCACGAACTAGGTTCCGACCACTACCCGGTGGTGTGTGAACTGGACTACAATCCAACACCAGCCCCGCAGACGATGAGACGGGATTATCATCGGGTCAACTGGGTGGCTTTCAGTCGCCTGGTAGACTCTCGTCTTCCCGAAAACCCGGACGTATCCACCGTCGAAGCCATCGACCACCAACTGGGTGTATTTGAGGATGCCGTACACGCCGCAGAGGAAGCCTGCATCCGCTGGGTACCGGTGAGGCGGCAATACACCACGATTGACCCCTACACTCGACAGCTTATCCAGCAGCGAAACACAGTCCGCCGGCAATTTCAACGAACCGGATGCCTGATGAAGAAGGAAGAGCTCTCCATACTCAGCCACCTGATTGGGGATCGAATGGCGACCATCAGAAACAATCAGTTCGCCAACTGCATCGCCCAAATGAGCGACCACTCCCGGCCATTCTGGAAGATGGCGAAAGTTCTGAAGCAGAGGCCGAAAGCAGTCCCATCACTGAAGGACAACACCGGTGGCATTCTGGTATCCCCGTCGGAGAAGGCCAACGCCATCGCCAGCAAGCTCGTCGAAGCGCACAACCTCGGTGCCAGCATGGTGAGCCCCCACGAAGCTACAGTCCAACGAACCATCCGCCGACTCGATGAGCAAGTCGACGTTGCTCCATTCGTCGGCATCGTGACGGAGAACGAATTTCGTAAGTTGGATATGACAGTCATCAGACAGGACAACAACACGATCCGTACGGAATGGTATATGAAATCAATAGCCTCGGGTCGGCTGCTAAATTTCATGTCCATCCACCCAATCTCTCTCAAAATAATTACCATGACAAACATGATCGATCGAGTAAACAGACTATCAACCAATTTGGAAACGAAGAGGAAAAAAGAGATCATAACGAACATACTAAATCTCAACGATTACCCTGGAAACCTGATCAGCCGATATTTAAACAACACCCATTGGACTTCCCAAGCCAACAACAACAACAAAGAGCCGAACGAGCACGTGGATCACTCAAACGATTTGACACGAGAGAGAATATACCGATCTCTCCCGTTCATACCATCTATCACACCGACCATCATCAAAATACTACGACGTGAGTACCCATCTGTGACGGTGAGCACACGCAGTGTAAATAAAGTTAGACACCTCTACACTCGCACTAAAGACCCGATACCAGTGAGCCACCGCCAGAATGTCGTCTATCGGATCCAATGTGACGATTGCACGAAGTGCTACATAGGGATGACCAGCAACCTACTCGAACAGAGATTGTCAGAAAATAGGAGCAACTACAATCAACTGAAACGTCTACTAGATTTGGGTCAAACCTATACAGACGAACCCGTGCTAGCACTGAAAGAAAAACTGCACTTTTATCACATTGCATTGATCATCAACACAAATTCAATTTTGACAAAACTCGTATTTTAGATCAAACTTTTAAAAAGAATACACTACTAATTTTAGAGATGATCAATATAATGAATGACAATAATAGTATAAACAAACGAACAGACACAGATGGACTAAGTACGACATACTCTGGACTAATACTTTCAATAAACATGACTATAAATAGAACCACCAACACATGGAACATCAACCCAGACACCACCTCTTAAAATCGACAACAACAACCATTTGTTAGTTAGCTAGACATACCACAACAGTGAAGTAGTGTAAAATAGGGTAAATAGTTTTGTTCCATACAATGTTTTTATTGATGTTTGTTTAATTTTATTTGACTTTTCCGTTTATGTATATGTCCACAACAGTGATGATCAACACAACTACTACTAGACGTTTTAATGTAACAACAAAACATATAATGACAAAAAAAGAAATCTAGTATGTAAAATTAAATTAAAATAACAGAAATGTAGCATACCGTCGTATTATATTATATTTACAGTGATCCTTAGAAGAAATACATTGCGCCGAAACGTCGGAAAATAGAAAAAATATCTGTTTCCGCTACATAAAAGATTGAAAGCCAAAGAAACAATCTCAACATTAAAAAGTAACAGTCGATAATCAGCAAATAAATATATATATATATATCTATATATACATGTTTCAGTATAGAAAAAAACTCAGGGTCGTTTAAAGTTTATAAATCAAAAACATCGACTCAAATCAGATGGATATTTTTGATTTGTTGACTCGTCAATCCCAAGTATAAAGAAGTGTTCCCTTTGTGCCGTGCTGTGTTCAAGATGTGCCTTTGTTTTTGGGTTGGAATGGGATAGTCAGCTAGACTAGGTGACTTCACCCAACACACAAAAACGCTCCAGCCCGTGCGAGGTACGGTGTAATGAGAACCCGGCATAAATTGTCAACGTCAATGGCCGCGCTCTTTTATGTCGTGCCCAGGAAAAGTTGGACTTTGACTATTTTCTACAAGAAAGAAATTCTTTGAGGAATACTACCTGTCTAATGGTAATGCTCACCACCAGGTGGCGAGCATAATTGGTTCATATGGAGCTAGAAGTGAACTACATTGTCTCTTAATAATCCATTTGATTTCTATTGTATGTTCTACCATTGCTCCTCTCAAAAGATTATATTATGTTATTTTTAATAATTTTCTAGATAAATAATGTAAAAGTACCAACCAAATTTACGCTTTCGAATTATGGATCATCCTCTGAAGGATTGTGTACCTTGAAATAATATAATATCAAGGGTGTTTCGATCAAAACTTGGTCGACTTTAACTTGACGCATTTCCTTTCATCGTGCATTAAAAATTTTTGCACACCCCTCATTTTGAAGATGTGTGAGTGTAGCATCGTGCCTCTATTTTGAATTGGAGATTAGTACTTCAGTAATCAAAATGTCGTCGAAGGAAGAGAAGCAACGCATCAAAATGTTGCACGTGCATGGCGAAAATCCAAACTACTCTCACGCCAAGTTGGCCAAATTGTTGAATGTGTCTAAATCAACTGTTACCAACGTATTAAAAGTGTTCGGTGAACGTTTGTCGACAGCCAGGAAAGCTGGATTGGGGGGAAATCGAAAGCCGGAAGCCACAGCGACGAAAAAAAGAGTTGCCCGCTGTTTCGAGCGGAACTATAACCTCTCCGTCCGAAATGTCGCTGGGAGGGGCGCCTTCAACCGTGGATAGAGCTATAAAAAGAGCTGGACTGTCGATTTAAAAGAAAGTGTTGACTTCAAATCGCGATGATAAACAAAACACGTTGACCAAAGCACGATCGTGGCGTTTGTACACGACAAAGTTTGATTGCGTGGTACAGGACGATGAAACTTATATCAAGGTAGACTTCCTGGACAGGAATTTTATGCGGCAACCGGACGGGGAAAGGTGGCAGATATTTTCAAGCACATTAAACTGTCAAAGTTCGCGAAGAAATATCTGGTGTGGCAGGCCATCTGTACCTGTGGCTTAAAGAGCACCGTATACATTGCGACCGGAACCGTCAACCAGGATATTTATCTCAGCAAGTGCCTACAAAAACGTCTACTGCCTTTTCTTTTTGGCCGGATTTGGCATCTTGCCATTACGAAAAAAAAGCCATGGACTGGTATGCTGCCAACAACGTTCAAGTGGTTCCCAAGGACAAGAACCCTCCCAATACGCCAGGGCTCCACCCAATCGAACAATATTGGGCCATCGTCAAGCGGAACCTTAAGAAGACTCAAATAGCTGTTGTGAGCGAAAAACAGTTCAAGGCAAACTGGCGTCCTGCGGAAAATAAAGTGGACAAGGAGACTGTACAAAATGTTATGGCAGGTGTTAAACGAAAGACCCGGAAATTCGCTTTCGGTGAAAAGGAAGCTTAGCTGAATATTTCTCCTGTATTCTGTATTACCTGAGCTTGAAAAAGAAAAAGAATTTGACTTATTGATTAAAACTTTGATCGCCGCACACACATTACTGTTTGACCAAATTTCGATCGGGACACCCTTTATTTTCCATTTTCATTGAACTTGGCGTGCTCTGTAGAATGATGACTACTTACGAAAACCATGTGACAGGAGGAGAGAACAACCTGAGAAGAATTAGAGTCTCATTTCATCAATAAATTTTATTTCCTTTATTGTCAACATTCACATTATATATTCGTATTTCAAGTAACATAATATTTGAACATTTGAAATACCACGATATCAGCCTGGAATGACCGAAGTCTTAGCATAAATTTAATAGACGAAACAATATATTCCTAGTCATTGCAATTTCAATGTTCATAACAAATGAGATGTGTGCACGGTGTGTCAACGTATCCTTCCTCCCCTTTAGATTCTCGGAATGCGTTGTGGTTCAGGTCTATTTGTCTGAATTAAGCTCGTTTTACAGATTCTCCTTGGTGATTGATTCAACGCAGTGGGGCTGCCAACTTTGACGCGTGTCTCATGTCTTAGATAAAAAAAGGTGGTCATTGAGGTTTCTCGTGAGAGTCCCTCGACAACATTTCACCAATAACCGCGTTTTTTGCTTTAACAAGTTCTTTCAGCTGTGTTTCAAGCCTTTAATATTCCTCGAAGTAAGTGGAAGTCATGTGTCTACGAAAATCTTTGAAAGCATCAGATTTTTGTGAATACGATATTGTAGGTGATGTTAACTGACTCAGCACACGATGAGGAATGGTGTACTAAAAGTTGATATTCAATTAATAATAAAGATGTAGGCATCCTTTTGTTTAGGCCAAACTCTGTTCTAACTAAGAGATCTGTAAAATAAGGGATAACAGAAAAATATCTTTAGGTTTTTGAGAATTCAAACTTGTTGTGCTATGACACGCATGATTTTTGTTTTCTCAGTGAACTTTTTTTTTCAACTTTCACAAGTAGGGCTACAACTTGTTTTTAAACTGTTTTTTCCGTGCAACGAAAGCTTTTCAATACAATGTTGTAACTGAAACCAAAACTTTAATTCATCCTCGTTGTCACCGTAGGTAGTATGCAGTGTAAAATCCGGTTTTGAAAGCAAGAATGTAACTATATTCAGTGCTTCAACTGTAATGAGATTGTATGACATTTAGGTAAGTACATGAAACAAAGCAGCGTATTGTCTACCACTTACAATTCGGTGGGCTTCTGCACTCTGTTTAACCTACGACTGTGCCTTTACTGATTTTTAAGTGACTCAAGCATATTAATTTATTATTTGACGTTACCAATACTAACTAATTTCTTACTTGTTCTTCTTTCAGGTTTATTCTGACGGTTCAACGGATTGGATGTAAGCTCGAGCAAAGAAATGCAGAACTGCAAAATCAACCAGTTAACAACGATCTACAAAAGGAAATTCAAATTCTAACCTCAATCTTCGATTCAACTCAATAAACTTTGTATTTGCTCTAGGATTCTTATTTATCACTCGTATAATTCTATGTAGGCACTCTATTATTTCAACAACGATGTCTACGCTTCAATCTCAAACTTTATAATGCTGACTGGCTTGCGGGCGTAACAGAAGAGTTGACAGACCGTTGACATCTGTCATTCTAGACCTTCGAAAAAAAGGCCGGTAAACCACCCAAGTAACACCAGAAACATCTTCTTTGACAAGAATATAAGAAGTTTGTTGTAAAAAAGTCGTGAGGATGAAATACCAAACATGTCTGGTCTTGAAAAAGTTTTCAGGATGTTTGTCATCTTACCACTACGAACTATTTTTACTCACTTTTGAGTATCCATACTTTTGACTGATTTGAGTCAAACGTACTTCATTTTGGATTGTTTGGAAATAGCGTGTATGGTAGATGTTTGTAGATATGTTGATAGGTTGCATTCAAGATGAATTTTAAACATGTTTTTAACATCCTCATGCAATAGTGAAATCATTCCGAATAGATTGTGAATCCAATACAGTGACGGCTGAAAATATGTTTATTTGAAATACCGGAATAAAAAAAAACACTACCTAAATGTAAGATTGTGATGCCACTCACTAATTCAAATAGAAGCCAAATTGGGCATAGGGGTTTATTCAAATGTAGCATAAAGCAACAGTTTGGGAGAATGTTTAGTATTTTTTATAAATTATTACGTTTAATTTGTGGGAGAGTGTTTTGAAATGTAGCTACGCACAACATAATAGAAAAATTGTATTTGTATTTTCATTCATACTGACATTTCTCGGTTCAATTTTACAACAAAAAACGCAGAAAATAAAAAACGAAGATTTGAAAATCAAATGTGTTACTAATGTTTTTACCCGTACTGTAGACTTGTACTGTAGGACTGTAGACTTGGTAAATCGCCATGTTGGTTTTTGTGAATTCCATAAAGAAATCTCACTAAAATTCAATAATTTATTCGGGGTACCTTCTACGTTTTTTAATCCAATCGATGGCGCATGAAATTCGGGAAGGGAAAACGGAAAGTTGCACTGCTAACCTTGAGCCGCATATACAATTTTGATGCATCTTCCATGCGTAAAGCAGTTTTTATTTCTCATTTGAAAAAGTAATAAACAATCATCTTTAACGCGTAAAATACCATTAGCTACGATATCGTTTCGCCATTAAATAAAATCTTGTTAATCTTGTTTATATTTTTTTACTTTGTTCATACCGTGCTTGCTTCAACAAAACATATCATTATGTTATAAGCATGCTGTTGGAAGCATCCATAGAACATAATATTTGTCTTATGGATGTTCTACAAAACATCTGGTATGACCTAAAAGATGTTAAAAAATGCCACATTTATTGCGCTTTTTCGGTAATATGCGTGTATGAAATTAAGTTATTGACGTTAGAAAAAAAACATAAGCTTGGTCTAAAACGTGTATTATTAACATGAATATGACAAGTGGTGTTACTTGGGCACAGTGTTGTCTCATCGCCGCTAAATCAAAAGTAGCTCCGCTGAAACCCTGGTCGATCCCCAGACTGGAGCTGCAAGGGTGCGTCCTGGGTGTACGGTGGTCGAGATTCTTCCGAGAAAACAACCAAGTTCCTGCTTCGAAGACAGTATACTGGACGGACTCTAGAACAGTCCTTGCGTGGATCAAAGCTGACCCCAGAAGCTATCGGCAATTTGTGTCATTCAGGGTAGGCGAGATACTAGAACATACAACGGTGAATGAGTGGCGTTGGGTGCCGTCAAAGTTGAACCCAGCCGATGAAGCAACCAAATGGGACAGTGGCCCGTACTTCAACCACAACAGCAGATGGTTCCACGGACCAAATTTTCTACAGCTACCAGAAGATGAGTGGCCCCGCTCCAAAGAACCATTGATCGCCACTACTGAAGAAATGCGTGCTTTGGTTCTTCATCGCCATGTCTACGAGCCTCTTGTAGAATTTAGCCGGTTCTCCTCCTGGGATCGACTACTGCGCGCAACTGCATACGTCCTTCGATTCATCCAGAATTCATCAAATAAGCAGCAAAAGTACTCCGGACATCTCCAGCAAGCGGTACTGCGGGCTTTCGAGGTTACGATTTTCAGCATGGTGCAACGTGAGACATACCCCGATGAAGTGGCAGCATTATCCAACAAAACGTCAAACTTGACCGGACAGGAAGTCATAGGGAAAAGCAGTTCAATCTACCGACCAGTGCCACTGTTGGACGACAACGGATTACTACGTGAGAGTGGCCAAATCAGAGACGTTGATTACAATATACGCCATCCTATTCTTCTACCGAGAGCGCATAGAGTTACGGAGCTCCTAGTGCACCATTACCATAAACAATTCCATCACCGCAATTCGGAGACGGTGGTCAACAAGGTTCACCAGGTTTTCTCAATACCAAGACTTCGCTTAGTGGTTAAAAAGGTGAGCCCATCCCACCGATGGCGCCTCTTCCACCAGCACGACTTGCTCACCACGAACGTGCCTTTACGCATACGGGATTAGACTATTTCGGACCGCTACTGGTTAAACTAGGAAGATCGAATGTTAAACGGTGCATCGCTTTATTCACCTGCTTGACGGTGAGAGCGGTCCATCTCGAGGTCGCTTTCACGTTGTCAACCGATTCCTGCATATCGTGTGTTCGACGATTCGTGAGCCGCCGAGGACCTCCAGCGGAGTTCATCAGCGATAATGGAACAAATTTTCAAGGAGCTGACAACAGATGAGCCAGGGACTGTCAGCGACATTCACCGGAGTCGATACGAAGTGGAGCTTCATACCACCTGGGGCACCCCACATGGGAGGAGCTTGGGAACGACTGGTACAATCCGTAAAAGCAGCCATGGGAGAAGCAAGGTTGATGACGAGGGGCTACAGACGTTGGTCGTGGAGGCAGAGAGTGTTGTCAATTCGAGGCCTCTGACAGATTTACCTATTGAAACGGAGGAAGCTGAAGCACTGACCCCAAATCACTTCCTTCTTCTGAGCTCTAATGGGGTCAAAGCAAGAGGGCGGAGCGAGACAGCAATCCATTACAGCGAACAAGGTCGCCGTGGAATTCTTGGGAGATCGTGGGCACTAATCGAGTGACAGCTGGACGTATTTTGGAGACGTTGGTTGAAGGAATACTTGCCGGTGATTCGTCGGCAAACGAAATGGTTCGACGAGACTCGAGTATTAAAAGGCGGGGACTTGGTTATGGTCGCCGAGCCGTCCAAACGTAGTGGATGGGAACGTGGACGGATCGTCAGCACTATACCCAATCGAGATGGTCGGCATCGTCAAGCAATGGTGATGATCGGGAGAAAGACATTTGTCAGGCCTTCGCGCTACTAGACGTGAAGGAGAATCGTGAAGATCTGGAAGACTCCGGACTACACCCAAGGGAGAATGTTACAACATGAACAGTATAGCTGGCCACCCTGCTCACCGGCATTTCTGAAGGGAGTTCCGTGAGTCGTCGAAGCGACAGATGTTGACGGTCTAGAATGACACTCGTGTTTCAAAAATACGCTTGAGTCAAAGTTTCCAGTAGTGGTAATTACTCTCTCTCCTAACCCAAGTAAAAATGCCAAAACCATCCAGCTTTATTAAGTTTTATTAAGGTTTTATCAAAGCCGCTAGAGATCAATTTGGTTTTATTATGAAACCAAGAGGTGCCAATAGGTTTCATATTTTAGTCAGGTTTATGAGAAACTACACAGCTTGTTTAAAACGATCTTAAGACCTCGTTTTCTCAAATTCCTTTTACTCCTATTAAAGGTTTTATTTCGACTTTATGAACTCATAATATGCTGTTTTGAAATGCTGTTTTAGGACTAATTCATATTATCTTATTATGGTCAGTTGGTCAGTTGAAAAAGCATTTTAAAACCATTTTGCCACCAGTAAATGCACGAGGCGGCCAATTGGCATTGAGGAAAGCCTCCAAAGAACCAAATAGTTTTAAAGTAGTCATTGCGATGATAACTTGGCTTTATGGCAGAATTTTGATTTTTTTTTTCCAATCGCCAGAAATAAATGAAATGTGGAGAAATAAATGCACCAAATTTTAAATGTAATGCAAATGAACAGTATATCGGAGACCAATATCTACATTCTTTAAGATAACTTTATTTAATTTCATCAATTTTCAAGAAATCCATTTAATTTATCAAATATTTTTTTTTTTTTTTTTTTTTACCCATCAGCGCATTAATTTTCGGCTCTTAGGCCGTTCTCAGCGGTTGTGGTCTATTCTAAATTTTGACAATTAAAAAGACCAAACGAAATTTTCCATTTTCACCGGTGCGTTCCAAATTTCTTTTTCGAACAGTTTCGATGTAAAAAAAATAAAACTGTCATACGCTTTGTTTTATTTTATTCTGAATTTGAAACGAAATTCAGAGCGTTCTAAATTTCTTTGGGCAGCTGAAAAAAATTGTGTAAAATAACAACAAGGGCAAAGTGCACAACCGCGTCGATCGCTCGCTCGTTTTTTGGTAAGTATGAAAACAGTATTACGGTATTACTGATAAGATTACTGACTTTGCTCAAGTTCTTCTTTTTTTTTTCTTAAGCTCTTTGGACTTTATCATAGCTTTTTTTTTAAACAAGTTCTGCTGGCAATGGCGGAATGCTGAACACTGAAGTTCTTTGAACTGAACTGATATTTTGATAAATATGTAAGTTCAAACTTTGCAAAAAATCTGTGAACTATGCAGCAGCTCTACAAAGTTTGAAGAATTTTTGCGAACTATATTATGAAGTTCTTTGATGATTGATGAAGTTTTGTGAATATGGCTAAAGTCTACGAAGGGTTAGCTTTTAGCGGAAGTAATCCATCCCTATGAATATTATTTTCTGTATACAAGATACGTTAACACATATTGTCACTGCTATGACATGTTGTTAAAACAAGCCTAACTTGCTTTCAAAGCTTTATTTATTTTTATCATGCTTGATTTTGTTAACAAATATGTTTTACACGTTGCTTGAGTCTTCCTCAAAAAGTTGTATTTCCCATATATTGAATTTTGTGCACCTTGGAAGCATATGAAGGCTAGCAAGAGAGATGCTATAGAAAATCCCAGTTACAAATATGATTTTTCCAAGGTAGTTGAAGCATTTCAACCAGCAGCACAAGTTTGCACACCTGGGGGTAAATTGAAATAAGTACACAAAAGGAATAGTGACACAAGTTTTGCCATTCTGAAAAATCCCAAACATCTCACACTTTACGCAATCAACTAAAAAGCCTAAAAAAAGGCTTGTGAAACCTATTCGACCTTTTAGGGGTTGCGCGAGCTTGGGTATATTAGGGATTTTTCAGCTCGGCAAAACGTGTATCACTTCTAGACAAAATTGTCAAAAGGTCGAAATTAATATTTGTAAACAATGACTTCTAGCGTATTTTTCTGGGCTCTGCTTGCTCCCACAAACAAAATAGCACCAGAAACAGATACAGGGAGTTATTAGCTTCCCGCCGGTAGTAGATAAAGATGTTAGCAACCTGGCATTTCCAGGAAATTAACGTTTTAAGTCATTGTTTACAATTGTTACTTTCGACCTTTTGATGATTTTGATTTTCTTCTGCTGAGAAATTACTTCCAGAACCGGGTGTTGGTTCACGAGACAGTTATGGGGTAGACCACGTTGAAGATCAAGACGGAAGTTTTGAAAGGTTCCATCCTCTGGATCGGATTGTACAACAGTGTGCTGATGTTGGCGTAATGATGATTGATTTTGCGGATAACATCGTACTGTCAATAACAGGCTGGTGGATGAGGTGTTGGGGTGCGCTGCACACCGCAAAACGGAGGTACTGTTGGTTAGTAAATGCAAAGTGTCATTGCTCCGAAAAGAGTGATGAAGGGCTGAAAATCAATAGCTATGTGATCTATGCCCGGGAGAAGGCGGCCAAGGCCATCAACGCGGTGGGTAGGATGATGCCAGACAACGGTAGACGAAAAGTAGTAAAAGGCTTCTTCTGGTTGGTGTATTCTCGTCGATATTGAGGTACGGAGGCCCAGCCTGGATTGCTGAGCTTGACACTTAACAGAATCGAGCGTAGTAGAACAATACATACCGGCTCATGACCATGCGAGTCGGGAGTGCGTACAAAAATATTTCATCGAAGGCGGTGTTCGTTATCGCTGAAATGATACCTATCGGAATCACCCTACCGGAGGATAGCGAGTGTGATTGCTAGAGAGCAATACGGATCGTAAGAGCGGTTTCGATGACCAAGTGCCAGCAGAATGGTACATGGAGACAACTCTAATACAGGTTCTCTCGACCTGGGTCATCAGAAAACATGCAGAGGTAAAATTCCACCTAAAATTATATTATATATAAAGCCTCATCAGATACTCAAAGATACCTTATCTCCCTATCTATATTCCTCATGCCATTCACCTATATAATATTACCAAATTAACCTAAAACTAATATGATTGATAATAACAAAACTAATAATGAATGATATTTATAAAAAAAAGTACGAAATTCTAAGTCTTAATCATCAACAATAAACATGTAACGGTGTGTTTTTTTTTTCAATATTATCATCTGCACTTCCTCCTATGCCAATCAGGAAGATGAATAAGTTATGTTATAATGAACGTCTCAACATCCAGTCTAGTTGTTCAGAACATTTTGATTTAAACGTCGTCTTCCGGCGTTTCCAAACTTTTATTCCAGTTGCTGTATCGTTTCGCGGAACTGATGGAATATATTCTTATGGGTTTTGGATGATCATCTGCGAGAAACCGTGGAAGTTCGTTTCCTTTTAATACTTTCTTCCCGGACAAGTGTAGTACTTGATGACGCGATGCTCAACTGACTAAGAAACGCGAACCTCTTGCATTGGTACTTGTAGAAAGTCCTGTCGTTGGAAACCTGTTGGCATTGGAGTTTCAATTCAGGGTTTTCAACCGGTTGGAATGCTTTATTCAGGCCCGAAATCGATGCTCAATACCGATCCTTTATGTCAGCTAGTGCCGTACTCTCATCCAGTCAAACATTCATAGTTACGCGTATGAGAGCTTCCTCCTAAAAATGAAATTTCCGTGGAAATTAATTTCCATTTTTGACTGATTCAGAAAGACGGTTATCCTCCACATCGTCTATCATAAAACAGCACGAAGCAGCCGCGGAATTCAATACCGATGGTTATTCCGAGAGTCAAAGTGAGGTTTGTCTCTTGGTGAAGAGAGCAAAGTCACCTGCAGTGACGTGACTCGGGAATTCAAATGGAGAGTCACGTCACTGTAGGTGACTTTTCTCACTTCACCAAGTGACAGACAAACGCCACTTTGACTCTCGGAATGACCCTCACTGTATTGAACCAATCGTTCATCTTAATATTCACCCAGTGCCAACAAGAATCGGCACCTTTTGACTCGTGAATTTCGGAAACTTTTTAGAATTATTTCGAAATGTCGAACGAGCTGAATCAACACAAACCAAATCCAAACGAAGCAGGCGGAGTTCCAAAACAAAACACACACATGGATGTCATCATACAAAATTTAGAACAATGGCGGTGAAAATGGAAAATAGTTGATCTATTTTTGGTGGTCTATATTTTTGGAACTGTTATAAAACTAGACCAAAATAATAGAACACCGCTGAAAACGGCCTTACCCCAACACCCACCTACCCCCCCCAACACCATAACTATTTTTTAACAAAAAACACAACCTCCCCCCCACCCACCAGCAAGAACGAACACACACACACAACACAACAACCACCACCCCACAAATTACACTCCCCCCCCCCCCCCACTTCCCCCCCCCCAACATCTAAAATATTATTATTATTATTTTTTTTTTCCACCCCCCGCCCCTCCCTTCCCAAACAAAGTGCAACATTTTACCCCCAACCCCGGTCGAATAGACTGAAATTGTTACTTGGGAAGCCAAATGCGTGAGCTAAGTTTAATTTAATTCAGAAAAAATACACTCTCTTTTCGTTTATTACACGGCTACATATTTGAATGTAAGAGTCCACTTTACTCAGTCACATGGAAAGCTCCACTCAGTTACTTAAAAAAAAATGCGGGATTAGTTACTCAATCCCACTTTTTTTTGTGAAACCGAGTCGTAGCTGCAATTCTACTGAGTAAAGTGGACTTTCAAACTGAGTTTAATTTGTACCAAGTATAAAAGGAATGACCACAAAAAAGAGGGCAAGAAAGGAATAAGCAACTTCAAAATAATAGGTTCATGAAAATTGCGAAAAATAATATGAAGTCTACAACTCCTGAAAGTTTCACAACAGGCAGTTATTCCTAGGGGCTTAGTAATTCATCTTAAATTTCCGTAAAAAATTTCGAAATAATCAAGTTCATTTTATATTAAAATAGAAAAAAAAACCGTTATCATTAATTCCGTCGGTCCATCAGCTCTCGAGTTGCCGATATACCGCAGATAAATGCTCACGTAAAATATTTTACCGTCGCTCATAACTACAGTATGATATTGAATATTTGAATAAAATTACAGCATCGTTGTCGTAATCGCCGTCGTCGTCGTTGCCGTCGTCGGTCGACCATTTTGCTAGCCACACCGAACTCCATTTTTGCTGTGCAATAATCTCCCGGCTCACTGACTGCTTTAAGGAATATATGGGTTACCTTGGTGGGGCGCGACGAAGCTGACGACGACCAGCATGGGCACTAAAAGTTGCTGGTTGGATAAAAACCGAGAAATAACGAACGAATCATGAAATTGTATAATAACGTACGGTCGTATTTTTCTTAAAAATCTGCACTATAAAAGCACCCTCAAGGGAACCGAGCTGCGCTGTCCACGCGTGACCCCCTCCGTCCTCTCGTCACTGCCAACCTGCCTCCAATGATGGACTGAAATGGGGGGAATGGAATCGAAAATAAATGGTTTCCGAGGGAGATTTTTTTGTGCGCGTTCATGCCATAGAGGTATGAGAAACGAGACAGGTCGGAATTGTAATGGCCCGAGGAGAAGTTTTAAGACGACACATTTATTTTTTTTTCTGCTGGACTGAAGCAGGGTTGAAGATCCTGAGATGCATAATAATAAAGCTCTTTAATTTTTTTATTCAAAACATTTTACTTCGAAGCATTTGAAAATAATGGTGTGAATTCAAAATATGTCAACCAAAGCTTTACAGTCGGTGATCCCAGTTTTTAGTCCTGCATTAATGATTGCACCACTCAGAACAAAACTAAAATAAATGCATCACCCAAAACCAAAAGTGGATCCTTACCAAATCCCACTGCACTTAAAACTCTATTTTCCAAGGACTTTTTACACATACCATCACCGCACACTTCCGAGCTAGCGGCCATCGTACACCTTCCGCCATAAAAAAAAAGTACTTCGTGGCTTACAATAATAATTTTTCAGTTTATCCTATCTGAACTTCAGGTCCACTATGCAAAAATGTAGATTTTAATATCATACCTTCCCATCAGGTTGCAGCTTCAGTTCCACTAAGCACACTTCTCCCCGCCTAACCCACATCGTCACCTTCACATAGGGCGTTATTTGAAAATATTTAAATTGTGGATTAACTTTTTGTGTCCTCCTATTTGCTCGACTTTTGTCAGGGCTCTGTTTTTTTTTTCCTCAAACTTATTCGTGCTTTTTGTCACCACCACATGAGATCCCCGCCAACATCCCACTCTCACCTTGAACAGCAAGGCATAGCACAACATATTAAAGGGTTGAAAGTTTAAAAACGAGCACCAAATGAATGCCACCCTTTCTCGACAGTTTGAAAAAAAAATAAAATGAAAAACAAAATGAAACCGAGTTGAACTTTTAGGATTTCTCAACCCCGTTCTCACTGACACTCTCAAGACCCTCCAGTGCCACCATCCAGCCGTCCATTACGACAATGGGGCTGGTGGTCATTCGGGAGGGGGAAGTCCGATGATGGTTCCCGACTCAGAATTTGATGGCCGGCTATTACAAGTTGGTAAAGTTGCACCAGGAAGCAAAAACTTTGATGTGGATGCCAGATGGGTTGGGACCAGCAGACGATGACCGCACGCTGTTGCTCCGGGCGGAAGTTGGATTTTCTACCGAGTTTAAGTTCCATCTGTTTTCGTACCTAAAGTTGACCGATTGCAGACGGGATGCCTTTGTTGACTTTGCGGGTGGAACAATTTTACTGTCGGCGCGGGGGATGAAGGGAATGTCGAATTGCCTTCGGAAATCTGAACAAGAACTCTGAGGAAAAAAAAATCTTGGACTTAATTGGATGCTGTAATGTAGGTCAGGTTGAAGTGGTAGTTAAAAGGAAGTGATAAAAGAACGGATTCGTGCTAATTTTGAGCTTACAACAACGAACTAACCAAGCAAATAAAAGTTTTCATGGACAGTTTGTAACTTTTAACAATAGTTTGAATTTTATTATTTAGGATTACCATAGTTTGGTAACACAAAAAAAAAATTTGATCGATTGAAGCTCAGTCTTAGAACAAATTTAAGATTTAATAAATTATTGTGACGATCTAAAAAAGGACATAAGGATATACCTCAACCAATGTTCAACAAATGCGCTACCAAGATAAAGACACTTTTTCTTTGAAGAGAAACATAATTGATAGACAGAAGTAGTCATTATTTTTAGTATATAAATATATTACATAATATCTTACCCAAGTAACGTTTTTATGATTTTAAGTTGAGTCAGCTTCTTTATCACCAAATCTAGTCTCATAAAAGTTTTTTCAACCGTTATAAAACTTGTGTGTTGCTTGGGTAATAGGGTATGTGTCCCTTGACTCAGCATATTATGCAACGATCGATTACATTTTTTTTATTGTAACTCATAAAGTTTTTAAGCTGCAAGCGAGATTCAACTAGTTATACACTTGCTAAGATAAGTGCGATAAGACAATTGGTAGTATGTTTCACGAAAAGTTACACAACTCTATTTATGAAGTCAGAAACATTCGAGGGATATGGATTTAATGTCGGTCTATAAGCACCAAATTGGTTCTATTCATGGATGCAACTTCGTCCTATTCGATGGATTTATTACTAAATGCAGTCCTTGTACGGTTTTATGACGTTAACTACATCTTACGGTAAGGGTAGGGTGTCAATTGAAAATCTAAAAAAAAGCGACCGTCACGAAATATTGTTACAAATTAAACGCCAATAACTTAATAAATGCTCGATAGATTTTCAAGATGTTCACATTTATCGGTTGTAAATTTTCCCGCGTATCAATTCAACTTTCAATCACTATCCGTTAATAATTTTAAACAATTGAAAATTACCAACTACTACTACTAAAATGTGTCTTTATTTGTCTTTTCAATTTAATTTTGACATTTTATTTTTAACAGTTTAATTGTTTAGCCAGAGGGGCTTTTCATCTTTGTTCTTTGTTCCATTTGTTTTGTGGTGTGTTTTGTTAATTTGATATTCTAGTTTACATTTCATCCCTGATGAGGATTTGTTGGTTTAAATTTATAAAATTTGATAACCTACCTAACTACAATAACTACAATTTGAAAAACCTAGGGAAGGGGTACCAAGTCCCGGATGACTTGGTGGTCTGATAGGTGGCAACGTGTCCTGTACCTATTGATAGTCTCACTAAAACGATCTTCGAGTGTTTTTATCTCGGCCAGACGGTGGATCTCAGTGTTTCTCGTCCGTGGAGGTGTGTTCAGGATTATCCTGAGAAACTTGTTTTGAACCCGCTGTAGCTTCAGGTGGTGTATTTTTGCGCAACTCTCCAAGATCGGCATGCCGTACTCAATAACCGGGAGTATGATCTGTTTGTAGATAGCAAGCTTGTTCCTTAGGGACAATGTACACTTTCTGTTTAGCAAGGGGTACATAAGCTTCAACAGAACGTTACATTTTGTGACAGTCTTGTCAACCTGTTCCCTGAAGTTCATCTTGCTATCTAGTGTCACGCCAAGATAGATCGCTGAGCTGGTCCATTCCACCGTTGTGCCCTTTAGACAAATTTTAACGTCCTCAGCCGGAACAAGTCTGGGAGATTTTGAGTGAGGGAAAAGAATGACCTGGGTCTTCGCTGCATTGATACAGATCTTCCAGTCTGTGAGATACTTCAACAGAACATTCAGGTTTCGTTGCAGTTTCGATGCGATCGCTCTTACTACCCTACCGTTGTGGACGACTGCGGTATCATCGGCTTCATATCCGTTTTCAGGGAGTGGGGGTATGTCCGAGGTGAACAGATTAAATAAAAGTGGACCTAATATGCTTCCCTGCGGAACACCGGCAAAAACCTCCTGCGCATCGGAAACTGCACCATGTAGCGAAACACAGGATGTTCTGTTTGAAAGGTAGTTTTTCACGATCTTTACCAGAAAGACTGGAAGATTGTACCGATGCAGCTTGTACGCCAGGCCATCATGCCAGACGTTGTCAAATGCCTTTTCCACGTCAAGAAGAGCCATGGCAAATGTATTCGAGACAGACTTGTTTCGCCTGAGGATGTTAGTGACTCGGTTCAGTTGATGTACTGTTGATCGACCGCGTCGAAAACCAAACTGTACATCAAGCAGGATGTTGACTTTGTCGGTAGATGCAAGGAGCCGACGGTAAATTGCTTTCTCAAAAAGTTTAGATACTCCCGAGAGAAGGCTGATGGGTCGATAGCTCTTGGAACATTAAGGATCTTTCCCACGTTTCCGGATGGGTATGACTTTAGCTGACTTCCAACGCGAGGGGAAGTAGCTAAGTCGAAGGCATTTATTAAAAATGAATGCTAGATGTTCGTAGAATTGGGAACTCAAGTGTTTGAGTTCCAAATTCAGAATTTTGTCGAAACCTGGGGCCTTCTTGTTCTTCAACGCTTTGATATAGGTCGACAGTTCGTCAGCTGTGATTTCTAGTTCCTCTGAAAAGTCATTGGGACATACATGGATGTTATATGCATGCTCGTTAACGGCAGCTTCGTGAGGACTGATGATGTTCTGACCAAGATTGTGGGAGCTGACAAAATGTCGACCTATCTCAGCAGCCTTCTCAGCGGGAGTAATCAAACGATCCTTAAAGTCATTGTTGTCTAGTGGGATCAACGGTGGAATGGGCCTAGGCTTGGTTTTTAAAATTTTTGTTAATTTCCAGAACGGCTTTGCACAATCTGGGAGGGCGCGGATTTTGTTGGCAAAATTAGTGTTTTTGAGATCCACCATTCTGGCCTTGATAATTTTATTCAGTCGATTGCACTCTGATTTTAAAGCAGGCAGACCAGTACGTTGATACTGTCTGCGAGTGGTGTTACGTCGACGGATCAAATTTTTAGTGAGAATATCAATAGGTAAAGAGTTGCTCACATGTGTTGTCTCTGGAATGTGGTGCTCCCGGGCCTGGGAGATCGCCTGCTCGATCGACTGTAGTTGCCGATCGATGTCGTCGGTTGATTCGGGGCGCCGATCGTAATCGACGGTGTTGTTGACCTGATGACTGAACTGGTCCCAGTTGGCGCGATGATAGTTGCGCCTGGTTACCGAATGCCGGTTGACGCAGGACCCAACTTCAGCCACCACTGGATAGTGGTCTGAGCTGAGTTCCTGGTACGCGACCGGCTGGGCGATGTTGTTCCCCATGTTTCTGAGGAAGATGTCGATTGTTGAGTCGGATCTCCTCAACCGGGTGGGAGTATCCGGGCCCAGGATGGTGTAGTGGCCCTCTTCCAGGTCATCGTGTAGGATGGATCCGTTCTTGTTCCGTCGTGCGTTTCGTGGTTTCATGTTTTGCATTCAGGTCGCCGGCGATAATGAACTGCCTATGCCTCCGAGTGAGCTTGATGATGTCGTTTCGTAAAGTCGTATCTATCCCGTTGTTCACGCTTGCTTGTTTAGGACAATAGGCCGCGATGATAGTGATAGGGCCGACGGTGGATTCGACTTTGACTCCGATGGCTTCAACGAATTTCAGCTGAAAGCTCGGAAGCATCTGGCAGTTGATGTTGGTGCGCAGGGCGATGGCGACTCCCCCTCCGGTGAAACTGGTTCGATCAAGTCTGATCAGTCGAAAATCTGGCAGGAACACGTTGATCTCAGGTTTCAGATGCGTCTCAGTGATGATTGCGATGTCAATTGCTCGTTCGTTGAGGAAATTACTAAGCTCGATGTTCTTGCTCTTCAGCGAGCAAGCGTTCCAATTGGCGATTTTGACGATTTCACGGTCCATTGAGAAACGCAATCATCGCTTGAATTTGTTCCGAACGTGTTCTGCAGGATCGCTTGATGATGGTGGCCTGAGTCAGAATTGCAACGACTTCCTCCAGTGAAAGCATCGAATCATCGATCGCGCCAGATGTTGCGCCAGAGTACGACGGTCCTGGAAGATCGCTTTGGGATGGCTGGGTTGCTGCAGCTGCGAACCGATGTTGAACGGAAGGCCGACTGGGGACCGGACGGTTTGGTGGCACTTGGCGTGTTGGGAGAGCAGGAAAGTTCTCGGTCGTGAGGGCCGGAGGCGGACCAGATCGTCGTCGATGGCCGGGTTGGTTGTTGGCTGACGATTTTCTTCGAATCGGAATGAATTCGGCCCGCTTCGGGCATTCCCTGCTGGTTGCTTTGTGAGCCGCACCGCAGTTGGCACACACTGGGCCAACATCCTCCATCCGCTCACAGCCATCGGGTCCGTGGTGTTTGCCGCAATCGACGCATCGCTTCGCCATGTGGAAATTTTTGGTGCCATGCCCAAACATCAGGCAGTTCTGGCACTGGGTGACATCACGGTGGATCGGTTGGTAGCGGTCCCATTTGACGACGATGTGGAACAAGGCTCGGACGTTTTGCAGATCCTTCATGCACGTCGAGTTCTTCTCGAAGTGCACCTGATAAAGCTGGTCCTGATAGCTTCGAGAGATGTCGTGCCGACGCATGTTATTTATTTGCACCGGTTTGAGCCCATTGGCCTTTAATTCCTCTGCCAGTTCCTCCGTTTTCTTCTCCGGAAGGCCACGCAAAACCACCTTGAACGGCTTGTTGGCTTCGATGTCGTGCGTGGAATACTGCACATCCATCTGCTTCAGTATTTCCTTGACAGCGTTGTAATGGGGCAGCGCCGAGACCATCAACTTGTAACCCTGCGAGCAGAGTTGAATTGTGCACCCTTGTTGATGTAGAAATACACCTTATCCAGTAGGCCTTCCGGAAATCCCTTCACGAACAGCGGCGGCATTTTCTCCTTCTTCTCTATTTTCGGTGTACCGCCGTTCTCCAGAACGGCGTACCGGTTGTTTGCTAAAAGCTTCATCGATGACAGCACATCATCGGGTGAATTCAAGCGGGAACGTTTCCAAGTCGAGCTTATGCCGACGTCAATACTCGGAGGCTTTCCCATACCGGGGTCGGACTGTGTATCACACAACGCGAGAGGATACAGTGCACCACGCACCACAGCGAAAGAGCGATCGAAAAAACACCACAAAAACTTTTCAGAGCGCGAGCGAAAAACACGACCGAACGTGTCGCTTGTTCAAACTGGAATGATTAATGAAAAAAAAAAAAAATACCAAAATAAGAGGTGATGTCTTATATTTGTGTTTTGCAGTCTTAATTATCTAAATGCAGAGTAACTTTCTATCACAGACTTCAAATTTAGGTAATGAACGTCTCATACGTGCCAGTGCACGATATATAAGAGAGACACCTTGAAATTTTCAGTGTGGAAACTGCGTATCCTTCGGGCATGGTACCAGGAACTGCCACATAAAATCGCGTTGTGGCAAATGTACTGGAGCGCATGTCACAACTGAGTGTTACCAAATGGACGGAAGTGTTGAACCAAAGTGCGTCAACACGGACCACTATCCGGTGGTGGCCGAACTCTTTTGGAAGTTGACCAAAACCCTGAAAAATAAGCCAAGACAAATTCCGCCACTTAGTCCGCTCGACCAGAATTCGGTTCCATCTCTACTCATCACCCCTGTTGAAAAGGCCAACGCACTAGGTCAACACTTTGTAAACTCTCACAACCTTTGCCAATGTATTGTGAGCCCACATGAGCCTACGGTTATGGAGGCAATGTCTAGAGTCACCGAAACACCCATAGTTGCCCCTGACGATTGTAGTATATCGGTTGACGAGGTGATAGCTGCCATTAGGCGAACCAGGAACATGAAAGCCGCTGGTCATCAACCTCGAGTTGAAAAACTTGAGTGCTGATTTCTTCCGACACCTTGCAGCGGTTGTTGACAGATGTTGGGAGCTTGGCTACTTTCCATCTAGCTGGAAAATTGCGAAAGTTATCCCTATTCGCAAGCCTGGCAAAAATTCTACCAGCGCTAAAAGCTATTGCCCCATCAGCCTTTTGTCCTCCATCTCGAAGCTGTTCGAAAAGCTGATCCTCAGCCGTTTACTGGATTTTGCAAACCAGAATAACAACTTCCTTCAGGAACAATTCGGGTTCCGGAAAAGTCACTCTACCATCCACCAACTGAAGCGAGTTACTACCATCCAAACGGAACAGGTCCGTTGGAAAGACATCTGCCATGGCATTGTTGGACGCCGAAAAGGCGTTCCAACGTACCTGCGTTACGATGTTCCGCTACGAAACTAAAGAAACATATCAAACGGTTTAACGTAGTCTACGTCAACCGGTCGTGAGTTATACACAACCCCACTGATTTTTTGACGTAGGACTACGTCTGTGTTTTCAATACTGGGGTACACGTTCGAATTGCGAAAATTTGGAGCGTCACGAAAAATATATAGGTTTTGAACGTTAATAACTATGTTAATAAATGTTTTCACCAATCGATCGGGACATTTTCTACGCTTCGATTCCAATATTTAAATCTATTGATTTATAACATTCAACTATTATTACGCATATAAGGTAATGTTTTATTATGTCGATTTTTTCAGAGTAAATTTACTAAATACACAGTACTTTTCTAGCACAGATTTTGTCGGGGTGTATACAAAGCCTACCAACCGAGAGGGTCCAGACACCGCTGGAATAATCCGATCGCCGTTCCTGTGCGATATGGTGGTGGTGATTGCGGACTGTATGGAGGGATTACAGTCCCGACACGGTGAATTTCCGAACAATTGCGTTCCTCTCTTAACCGATAAATATCACACGCGACGTACAAAGGGTTACAAACACTTTATTTTAGGGAAACAACACACTACAGTTCACATTTATTGTAAAACTTAAACTCTAACATCGAATCTTATACACTAAACAACATTAAACAAGATTTGGGCAACCGATCGATCGAGGTGTAAAAGAACAACTAACTTATTCTAAGTCTCCTTTCTACCCACTATGCCTGATATACGACCCCAGATCTCAACTCCGACAGCCGAACCATCCATTCTGACGTCACCGTTCCGAACTTTCTCCCTGAACTCTCGTCACTCTCTGTATCTCCTCGTCAGTCATATTCGTAAGCAGATAGCAGGTAGCAGATCTCATAGGCGTAGCAAGGCATGGTATCCGTCGTAAACAATTTTTTTTCCCCCTATCTCCCCCTTTTTTTTTTTTCCGCCCCCCCCCCCCCCCCCCCCCCGCCCCCCCCCCCCCCCCCCCCCCCCCCCCCCCCCCCCCCCCCCCCCCCCCCCCACCCCCCCCCTTTCCCCCCCCCCCCCCTTTCCCCCCCCCCCTCCTCTTTTTTTTTTGTTTCTTTTTTCCCTCTTTTTTTCCTCCCCCCCCCCCCCCCTCCTTTCCCCCCCCCCCCCCCCCCCCCCCCCCCCCCCCCCTTCTCCCCGCTCACCCCCCCCCCCCCCCCCCCCCCCATTCCCCCCTTTTTAAATATTCATAATTTCTTCCCTTTTCTCTTTTAAATCATTACGGTGGCCCTGACGTGTGTGGAAATTCGATTGCTGCGTAGTCCTACGTCAACTTTGCGTACAATCCCATTGGGCTGTGTCTTATAGTTTTTCTTTAAGGCTTTGCCAGCTGTATTCGCTTTACTTAACACAAAATTTCACAAAACAAACTTAAATGAAACTACTTCGAAACACTTAAGTGATGTTCGGAGACAATAAACACCCAGAAGTACATCAAAGAATGCCTCCAGAAGCGTTTATTGCCGATGATCAGGCAGCATGATGGTTCAGTCATATTTTGGCTTGACTTGGTTTCATGTCGTAGGGTGGTACAAAAGCCAAAATGTCTGTTTCGTGCCGGCAACACGGCCAATCGAGACTTTCTGGGCTTTGAGCAAAGCAAAGCTACGGAAATTCGTAAAACCAACGGATGATATCGGAAAATTTAATAAAGTTTTGACAAAAGTGGTTAAAATGATGGGAAGTGCAATTGTGAAGAAGCATATGGGTCATGTTCGACGAAAAGTGTCTCGGTTATAATTAAAGATTTTGATCGAAAAAGAGTAAAATGTTATCTAAAACACCAGTGCTGATAAAATTTGCCAAATAAAATAATTGAAGTTTTAAAAAACAACACAACATTAATATTTTTAAAGTGTGCTTATAATTTCTGAAATAGTCTTGCACCACCAATTAAATTCAGCTTATTTTCTTAATACATTTGTAAATTTAGTTTCACCGTACCAAACACTTGCAGTTAAAATCGATAGATTTATCATACAAATAAATTACCCATTAATTGAATGGTTATATTATTAGAACAAAAATAAAGGTAGAGGTGGAATCTTCTTCATGATATAACAAACACAGTTGAACACATCATTCTCATTAGAACTTGTCCTATTTATATAATACTGATCATTGAATTGTATTTTCTTATTTGGGTTCAAAATACTCAAGTCTTACCCATCAAGGGTACTTTTCCGTTTTTTTTTTTTCAATCTATGTCGAGTATCTTCATCACTGCGACCAATTTTTAGATCTATTGTTATTTAAAACTATTTAAAACGATCATTTTCTTGTTCAAAATTGTATCAAAAATAGATCAAAACATTGATTCAACATAATTCAGAATGGATCCGGTACATAAAAAATCAAAACGCAACAGTTGATTGATTGGCTTTATTATCGAGACTAAAACAACGCAACAGTATTTTTGAGTTTGTTCTAAGAAAATAGACCAAAACCAGGAGTCACATTCGGGATCTATAATCAAAATAAAATGTTTGTTCCGAGCATTTGATTTGATCTCACCAACTTACCCCAACCATCGCGCATCGGTTAGTCCATCAATACCTAAATACCCCGATTATCTGTACACGGCACTAATCTCCTCTAAAAACGATTTCTTGCAAATGGCAAATCAATTCAAAGAACATATGTTAGCATTTTGTAGAGGAACGGTTCCTCTATATAATTCTGCTCTTGATTTCTACAATTAATTTGTCATTTTCTAAAAATCGCTTTGGAGTAGCGTGTACATATAATCAAGGTCCACCTGTACATCGAACTTTATCATTTGATAAAGTCCGTGCCAAACCTCTTCTGAATTTGTTTTCACCCCATGCATCAGGATATCAGCGTACCCAAGCAACACTACAAGGTTAGCCTTAGCGTAAAATTAACCTTCTCCTTCACTCTCTCGAGCCCTAAGCCCTTCCAAACGATGTGACGAGAATGGCGATGAAACACCATTAAGCATTTAAAAGTGATTTACGAAACGTGCATCGAATAAAGCACCATCTCGCGCTCTGTTATTCGGCGATATTAGTTATTCATGGCAGTCGTCTCAGGCAAAGTGTCTTCGTTCGAATGGTTTATTGTTTATTTTCAGTTAGATTAGCGCTACTCTAAAGGAATGCAAGAATCGTTTTGACGGCCATGAATCCGGTGGAGAAGAATCCGACCATCCAAGAAATACCTCGGGCTGGCTGAGGCACAACCACCACGGCGTAGACCACAGTGTGAACGATTCGGGCAATGGCTACGGCTCGGAACAGGTTGGTGGCCAGCATAACACTGGGATTGGTGAACATGTACAGAAAGCCCATGACGAAAAACGGCAAAACGTTTTCCAGATCGTTCTGGTGGGCACGACGCACCCGTTCAACATCCGGATCGTTCAGCACCAGCTTAGTTCCCTTGGGAGCATCCTCTGGGTTGGCGAAAGCCTGAAAAGTTTTCCGTGGATTATGACTACTTCAACGTGTGATTAATGGATACTTACCTTCTTAGCATGTCGCTTCATGCCAGTTAAAATGGACATGACCAACATTTTCAAGACTAGCACCGAGGACCAGAAGATGTAGGACCGGAGGATGGTCGGGTCAACGGTATCGAAAAAGTTACTCATTATGGAATTTGCAACGTGGAGCTGATGAGTTCTCAAAGCTTATAGGTTGGACGGATTGCACTGCACTGATCAACAGCGGGCAAAGCAAATGCCGGGCCAGGCATCCGATGTTTGGCTATCTTATCTCTGCATTTTGGCTTATCAACCACCGAAAATGATAACAAGCGGAAAGCGTAAGTCACGAATTCCGACTTTTAACATAGTCACGATGATTTCTCATTCTGCACCTATGAATGAGTTATGTTGGGGCTGTGTTATCAATTACAACTTACAAATATAATCACCAGAATACTGTGATAGATCTATCATTGAGAAAGTTGCAGAATTTGGGTTCTGCAAGAATTTAATGTTGACTGAGTTTAGCCTGCCGTAAAACCGAACGGTGGAAATGTTGCTCTTACCCAACGTTGACAGCCTGTGATGTGGTAAACCGAATTTTACGCATCAGCTATAAACCAAATATCCTCTTTCTGATGACGTCCTGGTCACCGACCAAGCACGGTCCGGAATAGGGAGGAGTTTTCCTTCCCCGAAGCGACAAGTTGACTTGGTTTATTCTCGGTTGCCTCTCCCTTATTGCAACGGCCGGTCGGCTGGGGCCATCCGATCTGGCTACCAAGGTCCTGGGGCTAGTTGGTCGTTCGGTTGGTCGGAATACCCGGAAGCTTTCATCATCTCTCATCGACCGCAGTGGTCTTCTTCACTCCGGACAGACACGGTCGATATACTATCTATTGCGTTGCGTTGCTCTGGTAAGTTTATGTGATGAAACATGGTGAGCAAAAGCTAACAAAGAGCAGCGAGTGCTGGGAAAAAAAGATCAATGAATCAGAAAACAATTTAATGATTGATTGATTTTGTGATCACCGCCGGCAGGAAATGTCCTCAAATGTTAGCAGTTCACCGGAACGTGAGACCACCGGTCAGCACGTCCTCCTATCTGAAGATTGGCGATGGGTGAGGAATGCTATCGCCACCTAGGACGATAAACGTTTCCCAAAGCGATTATGAGGGGACTGGTGAGGCGACGATGTGGTGGTAAGAGCAATGATTTGAGTTTTATAGTTTGCTCTGAGTTTGTGCAGCAGAAGGGGTTGGTAGCTAAACTGATACCCGACGTAAGATTTATTGAGCACAGTGTCAGTCATTTGACCTACGAGTGAATATCGAAGATGGTTGGTAGTACTCAGCAAAGAAGGGGACGAATGTTCATTATTCTTCGGAAGGTTGAATCGTTCGACGATGGCATTAAATTGCCATAAAGTTACAGCAGTGGCACGAAGCGAAAACGATTGATTTTTGCGAGGTGCTGCTGACTAAGATAGATGAAAAATATAGCTTACTGTTGCTCTCCGGTTGATTAAATTGTAGTTTTTCTTGTTCATCGAGAGTCCATCCATTGATCCAAATATGATCGATTCAATTTCATAACATGTCTTTCCGAAAAAATGTTGGGCAAATATGTTTAAAAAAATAAAAAATTGTGGATGACCTTGTTGTTATTACCATTTTACAATGAGAATATTTACTTCGTGCTATTTGAAATAATCGAAATGATTAAATGAAACAAAAATATAAATAAAGATATAAATAAAACATTTCCGTTTAAAACAATGTTTCCATCTACAGTAGCGCTCAAAAGGCATTTGACAGTAGACTTTTTGACTATATAAAAATGGCAACACTGCAAACTAGAGTCTATATATAAGGAGTCCTGTGAGCGTCCGTGTTTTCGCTCGACATGGCGCACTCTACAGAAGTAGGCTATGACGAACCGGATGCGAATCGTAATGTTTCCATAGTTTTAAACAATGACATCCATCCACCAATTCCCTCAGAATCACCTTCTACTGAAATTCTGGTGTATTGTCAGAATTTTAATCGCATGAAAAGTGCATCAAAAATGAATGTAATACATAAAAATATTTTGTGCTCCAATTTTTCGATTATCTTGGGTACCGAAACAAGCTGGAATGATAGCATTAAAAGTGAAGAAATTTTTGGCAGTGATTATAATGTTTTTAGAGATGACCGGGACTTACTTTTAACGCACAGAATGTCTGGTGGAGGAGTTCTCATTGCAGTTTCTTCAAATTTTAGTTCGGAACTTCTGGTTTCATCAAAATTTAAAGAACTTGAGCATGTATCGGTGAAAACACATTTTGTTACTTAACCTCACATTTTCGCAACAGTCTATTTTCCACCAAATCAAGCTTGTAAGTCAACATACGAGGTCTTTTTCCAAACAGCTGAAGAAATTGTAGCTCAATTTCCCCCTGAATATAAAGTTCATAAATATGGCGATTTCAATCAGCGCAATGCAGATTTTATTCTCGACTCAGTAAATGAGAGCATTTTACTTCCTGTCGTTGGTGATAATGAAACGTATCAGTTTATTTTTGAACAACTTGCATTGTTAGGGCTTAACCAAACTTACCACATGAAAAACCAGCAAGTTTACGAGAATGTCTTTGATTAAAACAATTTCAACTATGACAATATTAAGTATAAATTGAGTAGGGCAAACTGGGAACAGATTTAAAAAAGTCAGAAAAATGTTGAAAGTGTAGTAGATATATTTTATAAAAACAATTCAGGAAGAAGTTCCTTTGACGAGACGACGACGTAGCTATTCTTCTTAAAATCCAATTTAACAAGCAAATTATTAATTTGAAGAATCGGAAACTTAAGGCGCAGAAAATTTACAAAAATAACTATAATTAAGCTAATTTGGAAAAGTATTTGAATATCTGCGACCAACTTAATTTAGATATATCCTCTGGACTATCTGAGTATAACACAAAAACTGAAAATGAGATTAAGTTATGTCCGAAAAATTTCTTCAATTACATTAAAACTAAGGTTAAATCGTGCAACTTCCCAAAAAATATGACTTTGGACGAAAAATTAAGAGATAACTCAGAAGATATTTGTAACCTATGTGCAAATTTATTTCAAGAGCCTAACACAACATTTTCGGACAATGATCGTGACTTTGAATATTTCTCATACTTTCCTGACTATCCAGGTTATATTGATGTCAGTAACATTGTTGTACAAGACAATCTCACAGGTCTAAAACAATTAGACGCTAATAAAGGCGCAGGACCTGATGGAATTCCACCAGTATTCATGAAAAACCTATCAGCTGAACTTACAACTTCTCTACGCTGGCTGTTCAATATGTAGATAGTGGTTTAAATTCCGAAAGATTGGAAAAATTATTTCCTCATACCAATTAATTAATCAGGCAAAACATCCGATATTCGAAATTATCGTGCCATTGCCATAATATCATGCATCTCAAAACTTTAAGAAACAATCATGAATAGACATGTTTTTTGCCAAATTAAAAATAAAATAATTGGACTCGGAAAAAATGCGACACTTCGTTTTGGGTGTAACTTTTTATCGCGTAAGTAAAAACTAATGAAATTTTGGGTAACACTAGTTTAGAGTGTTTATGTGTGCAAATCTGTCAAGTAGTTTTCAAGATGCATTTGGAACAAGAAGAGCTACGCCAGCAAATCTTGGGCGCGGTGATCGATAATCCTGGTCAGTCGCACAGATGGATCGGCAAAAGGCTTGGAATCCACCATTCCACCGTGTCCCGCGTTGTGAAGATGTTCCAGGAGACGAAGACCACCGAGCGGCGTGCTGGAAGCGGCCGAAAATCGAAAACGGAATACCCAGAGAAGGCGCGGAAGATAAGGCAGTACTTTAAGAATAACCCAAACCTTTCCACCCGAGACGTGGCCAAAAAGGTCAATTCGTTGAAGTGGTTCGTCCAGCTATGAAGCGGGCTGGGCTACGTGTTTTTAAGGTCAGGAAGGCGCCAAACCGGACTGACAAGCAAAACACGGTGGCCAAATTGCGTGCGCGGAAGCTGTACCGTGAGTGGCTGGTCAAGCCAGGCTGTCTCGTCATGGACGACGAGACATATATCAAGGTGGACACCAAACAAATCCCCGGCCTTGAGTTTTTTGTCGGTACGTCCCGCATGGAGGTTCCGGAATATTTCCGGAAGAGAAAGATGGACAAATTCGCGAAGAAGTACCTGTTGTGGCAGGCAATCTGCGAGTGCGAACGGTACAGCAAGCCGTTCGTTACAACCGGCACCATAAACGGGTAGATTTATCGAGAGGAATGCTTGCAGAAGCGCTTGCTGCCCTTCCTCCGCTCTCACCGTGGTCCCACGCTGTTCTGGCCGGATCTCGCTTCGTGCCATTACTCCAAGCCTGTAATGGATTGGTACGAAGCGAAGGGCGTCAATGTGGTCCCGAAGGAGGAGAACCCGCCAAATACACCAGAACTTCGTCCGATCGAAAAGTTTTGGGCGATAATGAAGAAGAATTTGAAGAAAAGCGGAAAAACATTCAAAACCAATGTAGCTTTGAAGAAAAACTGGGAGAAATTGTGTAAGGAAGATGGACAAAGCCTCGCCCAAGATCTCATGAGCAGTGTTAAGAGAAATGTACGAGCGTTCAGCTTGGGGGAGGAAATTCAATAAATAAATTATGCCAAAACATAGCTAATGTTTTATAGTTATTTAATCTCTGAAAATTTGAGAAGTATCCGATTTAAAATGAATTTTCGATGATCATTTTTGCGTGTCTCATTTTTTCTGAGTCCAGTCTTTACTCTCTAACTTCTAAACAAGAGTCACTCAAAGAGTGAGAGCACAATATTTTCATTTTTGGCTGTCCTAACTAATTTGTTTATAGTGATGAAATTTGTCAGAAGCAGATCATTTCCCATCAACATGAGGCTCAAGGAGTGGACAGTAATTTTTTGCTAGAACTAAGAGAATTGAAGAAAAAGCATTGATAGTTCCGTTTAGAGTAACGGCAGGTTATGAAAATTGAAAGACACAAGTTGAAAAACGAGCGGTGGGCATATGAAGGTAGTATACAATCGGGCTCATAAACTTTTACTTTATGTATTAAATAGCTACCTACCCGAGCAGGAACGAATAGCTTGATAACTGGCCTTGGTATTTATGAGCTCAGATTAAGAGGTATAATCTGAGGATAATACCATCAAATTGTTCCCACAATATCACGCAAATACCGAATTGAGGTAAGACAATACCAAAATAATACCTCTAAGGTGACCAGATACTTACCCAGGTATCCGGAATATCAAGTTTAGTTATTCTAGAGACATTTTGCTTGCAATTCTTAGGTATTTTGCTTAGGTATTTTACCTCTTAATCTGAGCTCTTTAATACCAAGGCCAGTTAACAAGATCAAAATAAGGTATTCATATGCTTTTGTGTTCTGCTAGGGTACCTACCCGAGCAGGAACGAATAGCTTAATAACTGGCCTTAGTATTTAAGAGCTCAGATTAAGAGGTAAAAAACCTGAGGGTAATACTGTAAAATTGTTCCCACAATCTTATGCAAATACCAAATTTAGGTAATACAATACCAAAATAGTACCCCTCAGGTATTCCCAGGTATCCGTAATAACAAGTTTTGTTAATCAAGAGGTACTTTGCTTGCAATTCTTTAGTATTTTGTTGAGGTATTGTACCTCTTTATCTGATCTCTTTAATACCAAGGCCAGTTATCAAGAAAAAAAATTAGGTATTCATCTGTTGTTGTCTCCTGCTCGGGTAACTAAAGCTGAAATAAATTACCTTCCCAAACAGAATAAACACTTGTGAGATTACTAGTCATGCATAATAAACATAAGCTGTTATGTTTTTAATCACAAGAAACCTGTAGACCCAATTTTAAGGACATAATTTTTGCTATGTTCCCAACTATAACCTAACGTATTCATCACATTGTATTTGGAATTGGTATAATTTTCAATGTATCAGTACTTGATTGTTTATTTTTCAAATAGCTTATTAAAAAAAAATTAGATTTAAATTTATATTTAAATTTATATGAAAATTTATGTCAATATTTATATGTAAATTTATGTATAAATATATACTTACATTAAAATTTAAATTTATATTTAAATTTATGTTTAAGTTTAGATGTAAATTTAAATTTAAATCTAAATTTCAACTCAAGCAACAGCATCTGTATAGTCGTAGTTTTAGTAGTAGTAGTAGTTTTAGTAGTAGTAGTTTTAGTAGTAGTAGTTTAGTAGGGATTCTAATGTATTGAATATGGAATAATTGATTGTTCAAATTCGAAAATAATAATTATAAAGTAGTTTTTAAGTTTTTTAATATAAATTTGTTGTATTAAAGTTTGTGTTGAGTTAAGCAAATATAGTTTCAATCAAAATGCCTAAAGAAACAATAAAAATAAACTTCATCAAGATTGGTTTTAACGACCAACTCAAATGATTAGATGAAGTTTTCGTCTTTTAAAAGTACATTATTTAGATTCTTGTGGTTTAGAACAGGAACCTAAGCAACACATCAACGGTTATTTTAGTTGCAGCAACTTGATTGTTACTCAATTAAGTCACAATCAAGTTATTTAAATCGATTTACAACATGTTTGTTGCTAGGAAAACGTCTTATTGAAATTTTTTGGCTTGTGATTTTTCGTCTAAAATAATGTAATAAAATAAGTGCAATTTATTGCACTAAAAGTTCTACACAAATATATTTTAAGAATGGTTTTACATTTCCCACCTACACGCTAAGATAACTTCACTTAGAAACAGTTGAGTCTAAAGTAATTGAAAGTAATTGAAATTTTATTTTATTTTATAACATACTTGGAGATTTTTTATGAGATCTAGACCAAAATTACGGATTATCAAATTGCGAGCAATCCTGACTACAAATACACAAAAGAATTAGTAATACTAGGATAACATTTTATTATTCCGTTTGAACCTCTTAACGGAATTCTCACTCAGTTGTCTTTCAATTTTTTTCAATTAAAAGAAAAACATGGTGTAGCTTCTGAATCATTCTAATTCTTTGTTCCAATGCATTGATCACTTTTGTTGAAGGCATATGGGACATTGTTGTTTTACTTGCCAATCAAGCATCCTCCCTTTCAATACGTTATGTACATCCTGGAAAAAATAAGCAGCTACTAGTTTAATTTAATATTAAATTCATTAATATTCAATTATGTGGAATTCAGTAGTTTTAAATTCTTAGTAAATCAGGTGAACGTAAACAAAGAAACCCACCAGTAGTAGCTGAATACCGTCATTTTTATCCAGATATCTTTAATTTTAAGATATCTCCAGAGATATATATCATAGAAGCACTTAACGTGTTAATAATTGATTCATAATTATTTCAGCTGGTAGTGTATTTGGTTTGTTCGTAGACGCCATATGCCAAAATACAAAATGAGATTTTAAAATTTCACGCATTCCTCAAAAGTTTGAACCTAACATGAGCCTTGTATGGTTTATTATTCTTTAAATGAATCTGATATCTGATTCTTCCAAATTTATGCATAATTTTACACAAATTTTTCTTTTACTGAGGCAATGTTCTTGTCTCGAGGCTTTATTCAAGGGCGTTTATATTTTTCGTAGTATAACAGAATATTGGTCCATAAATCTGAAAGCGTTTAAAAAATATTCTTCTTCCAACACGATTTTCAGATCATTTTACTTCTGTATATTTTGAAAACTATTGTTTGGTTGATAATGATATCCATTTCAAGAAAAGTTATCCTCGCATTCTTTTAAACATCGGTATCATTTCACTTTTTGCAACGCGATCTACAATATTTGAATGTTTTACGTTGCTGTTGTGTATTATTTTGAGGTACATATGGAAACAAAACTATCCCTAATTTGTTTCATGAGAGATTTGTATGCTCTATTGAAACAAATTGTGCTATTTGGGATATATATTATGTACTCAATATAATTGTTCTACTACTATTCGATTGACTGGTCTTAGCTTACGTTTCAATTGTTAGATGGGAAACAATAGTTGGAAGAATCTGTTTACAATAAAATATATCGTTCAATGCAGATTGTCAAAAACTGTCAATTGTCAACTTTATAGCTTGCCGTGGCCATTAAAAGCACCAACAGTATAATCCTTTCCTATCTCTGGTTGGTATGCAAATAAAAACTGCTGTTTTTAAATTCAACAATTTTAACCAGGCAGCTTTTGGAAGATGTTTACTTAATATTTTCAATATTCTGACTGAATTACCCACAACATCAAAGTTTCGTCCGGAGTCGTTCGGAGGTATTTAAAAACGACTGAACTGCTCCGTACGAAGTTTTTTCAGATATAAAACATCCATTCACCCCTAAGCTAGAAATCTGAATCAAACTAACAACACTTCCTAACTAGAACTAAAATTTCCAACTCCCAAACAAAGAAACATCAACGGCTTCCACCGACGGCGACGGCTGCAGTGGCGCCGCATGATGACAATGACAAAGAGTCATCTCACTTTCAAGCGGTCTAAATTTTAATCAAAGATTAAATCTACGCTCCTCGTGAAGAAACCGTACCACTGTAGATATTCGATTCCATCGCATTTTCCGAGCCTCGTCCCTCCGACCCGCCAGCGGATCGCCGATGGAAGACGAACACTATCATTTGTTAGCATTTGTTGAACGAAAGCAGCTACAGCCATTGATTGCACTTTGGCTCAGCATAATGGCAAATGGTCTGGTCGGGAGGTTGATGATGGTGACACTGGTGCTAGCGGCGGTGGCGGCGGAATTAACATGGAAATGGAAAATTGAATTTCTTTTCGATAGCGTTAATTCTATTAGTGAGAAGGGCGGAAAAGTAAAGGAAAAGAAACAGACGTGTTAGCGCTTTCGAGTGGCTCCCGTCGTCGTCCTGGTTTTGGTTATACGGAACATAGAAAAAAGTCGCTACTTGGAGTGCTCATTGATTGCCGCTGTGAAATCGAAATGCTGTTTGAGCCCGGAAAAACGAATAGGTCCCTGCACAGCTATTTCGAGTGATTTCCGAAATGACAAGAAGGCGGGAACACTGATTTAGCCGGCAGCATGCAGGAGTGGATGACGGTATGGATTCAAGTGCTCTCGAAATCCGCACGTAACGGGAAAAACGAACAAAGCCCCGCAGATGGCACAGCTTGATGTTGGTAGGTGAGGTGGAAAATGAATAAAATTATTTACTTAACCTCGAAAAAATTATCTGAAAAATGGCGCGAGCCCAACCTTGGTTTGCACAGTCGGAGGCAAATTATAGCGGAATGGTATTTGATCAAATTCATTCGCTGAGCATTCGCATGGAAATAACACTTGAACAACACCCATTGCTAACGTTACACCAAATAACGAAAAAGTTAACCATCTCGGCTGCATTTGAGATAATAATGCCAATTTCCTTTGATACTTCTATCTCTTTAACTTTGTTACATAAGACTTAGCTTCGATAGAAGTGAGCTCCTTTCTCTTAAGCTTTACGTAATTTAGGAGCGCCGTTCTGGATCCGTTTATAAATTGGTTTGTCTGTTGGATTTTGCAACGCATTTGTTTTCGTGAATCGGACCAACTGTATGGGAGTGCCAGCTGTTGGTTGTTGGCTAAGTTTGTCTAGTCCAACACGAAGCACTAAGACGCATATCTATTTCAGACTGACGATTGATATCGCCAGACTCGTTATTCATGCTAATGGATTTATGTTCTGGAAAGTCTACATCAGATGAAGTTTTGGGACAATTTTAGCGGATAAAACTTCTATCAGAGTTTTGAAAATTGAATCAAAAGTTTTCAAACCATTGATTAAGAACCTCAACAACAAGTATTAGGTGGAACGTTCCCATACAGTTGGGAGAGTTGTGTCTCGTCTTCCAACAGTCATGTTCGAAATTCATAAAAAATCGAAAAGTAGGAATGGAAATGAAAAAAATAATTGGTGGGGAAGTGGTCTATTAGCCTATTGTTGACCTATCGTGCAGAAAAAAAGGCAAATTTAAATGCAATTTTCACGTTATCAAATAAAATAAAACGAAAGGATTCTTCAGTTCAGAAGCTACGACATGATATTCCAAAAAGCAACATTCATGTATGATGATCCGCTTTGTTGAGACAAAACATAAGATTTGCTCCTATGAAATCACGCTGAACCATTGTATTGAACTTGAGCATAGATGACCGCACAGCAATTTTCAACATAAAGCTTGAGCCATTTAATATCCGGACGCCAAAAAAAAACGGATGTGTCTGGAAACTTTGTTGATGAAATAAAAATGCTGAGTACTCAAAATGAAGGCAATTTATTGAATTTTAAATGCCAAATAGCAAAAAAAAATCTCATGCCTGTTGTTCAACATTGCTCTTGAAGGTGTTATGAGATGTGCGGCATTCAACATGCGGGGCACGATTCACAACAAATCCGTTCAATGTATCTGCTTTGCCGATGACGTGGATATTGTTGGCAGAATATTTGAGGCGGTGGCAGAGCAGTACACCAGACTAAAGGATGGAACGATCAAAACTTGGTCGACTCAAATAAGACGTAATTTTTTATTCGTGCATTTAAAAAACCTAAACACCCCTCATATTGTAGGTGTATGCGTACGAAATGCTGACTCTATTTTTTTGCCATTTTCTATTCAGTTGTCAAAATGGCGTCGAAACAAAAAGAGTAGCGTAAAATCACTTAATATTGTTAAACCAACCGTAGCGAATGTAATAAAAGTTTCGGAGAACGTCAGACGACTACCAGGAAGCCGGGATCAGGAGGAAACCAGGAAGCCGCAACGACCGGAAGAATAGTGGCCAGCATTTTCTTTTTTTTTTTTGTCTGGATTATCGAGATTTTTAGCCTCGGGCTGGTTCATCTCCCGTCGTAGTCACTCAAATACCTCTTTTTGGGTATTTTCGTAACTTGTCCGGGGGTGAGATTCGAACTCGTTACTTTGGCGTGAGAGGTATGGATGTTAACCACTACGCCGGGGTCGCCCCCTGGCCAGCATTTTCAAACGCAATCCTAACCTTTCCATCAGTGATAGTGGAAACAAATTGGGAAAGTCCCACACAATAGTGCAAAGAGCAAAGATACGAGCCGCACTGTCAGCATATAAGGTTACAGTGACACCAAATCGAGATGATAAACAAAACACAACAGCCAAAGTAAGACCGCGTATGTTGCACACGAGTTTGTTTGATTGCGTCATAATGGACGATGAACCATAGATAAAGGGAACGGAAAGGCGAAAAGGAAACGGTGAAAGAAAAAAACCCCAAAAAACCCCGCCCCCCCCCCCCCCCTCCCTCTCCCCCCTCCCTCTCCCTCTCTCCGCGCAAAGCCCGATCTCAGGCTCCGTTCTCCCCCCCCGTGTTGGCGGCGTACCACTCATGGCCTTTTTCCGTAATGGCAAGATGCCAATCCGGCCAAAACAGTACGGACAACCGTGTTTCTTCAGGAAAGGCAGAAGATGTGTTAATCAAAAACTCTTTCACGAAAAAATACTTGGTTTGACAGACCCGTTGCAGCTGTGGTCTAAAATGCTGCAATTTTCAGCGACAGGACAGATGGCATGCCAAACCAGATATTTATGTACGAAATTTGACAGTTTCGTGTGCTTGCAAATATCTGCTACCTATTGCCTTTCCTTTTGCAGATAAACTCCTGTCCCAAGCGCTTGTAGTCGGCTTTGACGTGGGTTTCGTCGCCATACCACGAGTCAAACTCGTCAGCATCGTCGTGTACGCCTCCGGGATCGCGCTTGGCCGTCGTATTTGTTTATCATCGCGATGGTCACACCTCTTGTAAGTCGATAGTCCGGCTCGTTTTTTGGCTCGAGCACGTGAACGATACCCAGCTTATTGCGGCATCTCGGAGAAAGTAGGGTTTCGCTTGAAACTACCGGCAACTCTCTTTGTCGTCTCAGCGGCTTCCGGTTTCGATTTCCCCGATCCAGACTCCTGGCTGTCGACAAAGTCCCCAAACATTTTAATTACATTTGTAACTGTTGATTTGGCCAACCTTTAGCGATTTTGCCAACTTGCGGCGAAGCCGATTTTCGCGATGCGCGAGCAAAATTTGATACGCTGCTCTCTTGCTTGGACGGCATTTTGACAACGAAGAGGAATCCAAAATCAAAAAGGAGCAACATCTACACACACACCTCAAAAGAGGGGTGTCAGGTTTTTAAAGCAAAATTGAAAGAAATACGTCAAGTTGATATTGACCAAATTTTGACCGTATCGCCCTACGGGAAAGTTGCTCAGAAATGGTATACCGCCAATAGTGCGCAAAACGTACTAAAGGAGAACAATCGTCCAAACTCGCCAAATTAAAAAATATTGCGCAATCATAACGAGAAACCTCAAGAGAATTAAAAAAAAAAACAGTTGTAAATGAAAAACAGTTCAAAGCAACACAGATAAAAAGAAACATTGAATTTTCTGCGTCATGTCATGCACATAAAGGGAATGCTAGATTTGGCAGAAAATTATGGGATATTTCATGTAAAGTTAAGCCAGATAACGCCTGAATCTAGCTTGTTGTATGAAATATTGCAAACATTCTTGTATGGCGCACGAAAGATTGCAAACAATTTCGTTGTTTACGCCTCCTTTGGCTTGGAATTAAACGAGGGGAAATATTACGCGCTTGTTAAAGTTAATCATTTTTTTCTGTGAAATTGGCGTTCTGCATCAAATAAGGTGGATATAACAGTTGTGAAAAACTTGATGGAAAGTTTGAAATCTAAAGCCCGACAGTTCGCATTTGGAAAATCGGAAGGCTAGTAAAATAATTTTCTTGTGTTTTGTAGACGATGAACTTCAAAAAAGAAACAGCGATTGTTCATTATATATTAAACAAATCAGTGTGCACTTAATCATGTTTGACCAATTTTTGACCGTTACACCCTTTAAAGCGCGAAGCAGTGAAGAATGGGTTGAAGATAAATACTTTCCGACTAGGCAGCAGTGTAAAGATCGATGGCGATGAGATGCAGTCTTCCGGAGCGTCTGTTCTTCATGCCTGAGGCGGCTCAAAACAGCGTCTGGTCACCATGTTAGAAGCAGCTGATGATCGTCCTCGTGCCAGCGTGGGACTCTAAACAGTGCTGTGCACGATGGTCTTCTGGCGAGACAGGGAGTTGGGGAAGGCACAACAATCCGCGATTAATAATCCAAAGTTACAAATAATACAGAAGTAAATACGGACCGGAACAATCGGCAAAGACCTAGGCGACGAAATAAGGACTACGATTGGAATCTCGAAACATGGAACTGAAAATGGCTCTGCTTCCCTGGCTGCGATAGGATTATCTATGACGAACTTCAATCGCGTAACTTCGAAGTCTTCAGGAGTTTTGCTGGACAGGATAGAAGGCAAGGAAAAGCGGGCATCGAGCGGCTACTTTGTAAAGCTCAATTCAAAGTAAATCTGGACGCACGGTTTAATACACCACCACGTCCCTGGTGGTTGGAACAAAAAACGTTTGATAGGCATTTATTGATGTTTCATAGACGGAAAAATTGGTGAAATTGGTGTTTTTTCGATTGTTCAGAAGAAAATTAATTGTGCACAAACATCTAAAGAACCATTCATGGACTGCCTCAAAAATAGAAAAAGTGTTAAAATTCCCAATTTCAACAGTGTGTCTTGCAATCAAACGTTACAAAAATACGCTGAGTGTGGATAGAGCACAGCGCATCTAACATAAAAGTGGCACTAGGGACAAAGAGCTGAGGAGAAAGGTGTTGAGGTAAATGAAAGGTAACCCAGGTATCTGACATCCGCGTAACATCCTTCCAAGAGAAGGATATAAGTCTTTTTGTGCCAGTAAACATCCGAATCGCTCCCTGAAACAAAATTTAGTGGCCAAAAAGCAAGCACGATTACTATACGAACGAGTTTTGACGAAATTTGTTGGCTGTAACAAATCCCCGGACGAAAATTTTACCTGGCAACTAGTTGTGGGGATCCCCTCCAGGTATAAATTTGTTTTTGTTGATTAGTTTGCTCGGAAACTAATGATTTGGCAAGGAATCTGCAGTTGTGGCCGTAAAACCAAGATTTTCATCACATCTCACACAACCGACGTCAGGTTTACATTAAAGAGTGCCTGAAAAAGCGGATTGTACCCTTCATTCGGCAACACAAGACCAACGTTATGTTTTGGGCGGATCCAGCCAGCTGCCACTACTCTCAGGAGGTACTAGAATGGTATGCTGCAAACAATGTTAATTTCGTCACCAAAGAGATTAAACCTCCGAATTGCCCTGAGTTCAGACCGATCGAGAATTATTGGGCAATTGTCAAGCGAAAACTTCGAGGATGCGGTAAAGAAGTGACAAATGCACAACAAATGCGATTAAAGTGGAATAAGTTCGCCGGTACAGACTCACCAGCGACTGTGCAGATCATGATGGCATCGATCACAAGTAAAGTGTGACAGTCCGTTCGAAACGGTGTAATGTAATAACTTGTTAAATCGTTTGAATAAATATCATTTTATTTGACGTTTTGATCAACCGTGTATGTTGTTTAATTTTTGAGTTATGGCCACTTGAATACGTCCAAATTTACTTTGAATCGTACTTTACCAGAGCTGTGGTACCGCAAACGAGCTGGGCACCGGCTTTGTTGTGCTGGGTAAAATGCGTCAATGCGTGATTGGATGGTTTCCAATCAATGCGAGAATATGTAAGCTAGGAATCAAGAGTCGTTTCTTCAACTACAGCATCATCAACGTATACTGCTCACACGCAGGGTGACCCGATGACAAAAAAAGAAGCGTTCTACGTGCAACTAGAGAAAGTGCATGATGGCTGCCCGCCGCAGGACGTAAAAGTCGTCACAGGTGACATGAAAGCTCGGGTAGGGTAGGAAGCAATGCACAGACCGGTAATTGTGCCGAACAGCCTGCATACCGCATCGAACGATAACCCCTACTATGCAGCACTGCAGCACTTGCAGCACTTGAAAGTAAACATAAACAAATATACTTTCGACAGAAATGAGTCACTACCCAGACAACCAAAATGCACGTATATTGAAAGTTGTTTTCATGATATACAAACATATATGTAGGTAAACAAATCGTATAGAATGCAAAAATATGGCTTATACATGCAAAAGTGGAGGCCATATACGTGCAAATTATATTGTTTGCTTAAGCGAGTTGATTTGATATCGTATGCGATTGAATTTGTAATAACAAATTCGATTTAAAAAGTTTAGCGATGTATATCCGATTTAGTTTGTGACGCAGTACGATGAATAAATGACACATCGTATAAAAGTCAAAAATTTGCACTCTTTACGGTTTAACTTAAACAAAACACGATAAAGGCCACAATTAATAGCGATTCTGACTTAAAATATAGGAATATACGATACTATTTGAACACTGTTATACGACTTGTGGTTGTCTGGGTAGCTACACGAATTAATCCAATACTCACGTTTGAACATTTTCGCATTATTTTCTGTCGCACCCTGTAGTTTCAGTTTGTATTCGCCCAAAACTTTCAACGGTGTTCAACACGCGTGGAACATGGACGCCGCGAATTAACATTGAGCAACTACGGGAAACTGTAGTTTCCCAGGAATACGCGCAACAGCTTGAAGCAGCCCTACCAACGGAAGAGCAGCTTGGCGCTGCTACTCTTGAAGATGGCTGGAGGGATATTTGAACTGCCATTGGTAGCACTGCTATAGCGGCACTAGGCACTAGGCGAATGCAAACAGTTAGCAGAGGAGAAGAATGCAGTACAGTCGAGAATGCTGCAACGCCTTACGAGAGCGACTGTGGAACGGTACAGACAGGCACAGATCAGAGAAATTTCTGTTTTTCGAAGGAAAAAGCGCCTAAGGGAGGAACGAAACCGCAAAGCAATGAAAGCACTGTACCGTTGGTGACCGCCAATAATGACACCAGCAGAGAAATACTGAGACGCATCATGGCTGGCAATCGTGCTTACTTTGGACTCTGCAGGACGCTGATATCGAACAAAGTTCGCCGAACGACAAAGTTGACTATCTACAAGACATTAATCAGACCGGTAGTCCTCTACGGCCATGAAACATGGACATTGCTTGTGGAGAACCAACGCTCCCTTGGTGATTTTGAACGGGAGGTTTTACGTACGATTTACGATGGAGTGCAGATGGAAGATGGATCGTGGATGAGGCAAATGAACCACGAATTACATCAGTTGATGGGAGCACCTCCAATCGTTCACACCGCTAATATCGGTCGACTATGGTGGGCTGGGCATGTCGCAAGAATGTCGGACGAAAGACCGATTAAAATGATTTTCGATAACGATCCAACGAGCACAAGAAGAAGAGTCGAGCAACGAGCAAGGTGAGTCGATCAAGTAGATGGTTACCTGCGGACCCTTCACAGACTGGAAAAGTGCAGGCATGGACCGAATAGGATTGAGACAAGTTCTGTGTACAGCAGTGGCCACACAGCTTTAGTCTGATTTGCAAGGTATGTTATTTCAAGTTTTGTTTATGAATTATATTCTTCAAATGCATTATTACTGGTGGAAACATTTCGTTGATCGTAGACGTCCAAGTAGTAGAGCTTAATTTTCACTACTAATTCGTTTATTTTTTTAAAGTTTTATGTGCTTTTTGTATCCGATATTTGAGAATCAATATATGTTTGTTATACCAGACCGGATTTTGTGTGTTACAGTTCCTTCGTTTTTCTTCGATGATATTCCTTGAGAAATAATTTCAAATAAAATGTTGTAGAAAGAGTCTCGATGCTTTCTTCATTCCTAAAAAAAATGTCTGCCAATTGATACTGTTTAACCTATGTTTAGTAGATTCTTAGTTAGAATTCCTCGTACTCTTAGTCACTACCTTTAATGTTTATGTATAAATAAAGAGTATTTATTTAACGCTTGGTTTTCAACAATGGAGTCAATTATTTGATCACACAGATATCTTCAAAAATATTCGTAATTAGATGGTCCACATAGCAGCTTTGAGACCCAAAGTAGCATTGTTTATGGACATGGTCCGGCGGAAAATAATTTCTGAATTATAATTGGACGCAAGAGCAATGAGTACTCCTGGCTTAATACGAGAGCTTTGGACTTTTCGATCATCTCTGAATACAATGAATGTACCGTTATCTTAACTTGTTTCAGTTGCCAGAACGACCGAAAAGAATGAGTTTAATAAATCGTTGTAATTTTTGTCATTTCGGTTGAGCTCTTCAGGCGATTGACATTTTGACAGTAAATGAAAAATTAAGTCGCATTCTGTTTACGTGAAGAAGTGGTTGGAAATGTGACGGTTAACGTAATATTTGCTATATTCTCCACTTTCTTATCGAAAGGACTAAGGCCTGTACTCGAAAAAATGCACAAATGGGTAAAAATTGATGAAAATCTGGGTATAACTAGTTTGAAGTGACTTGTTCACATGTGCAAAATTCATAACAAAGGTTTAGTGGTAATTGAGATGTCATCGAAACAAGAAGAAAATCGCCGGAGAATTTTACGCGCCGTCATGGAAAATCCGACTGCGACCATGAGATGGATCGGAAGACAACTGGGAATCACCCATACAACTATGTCTCGGGTGGTAAAATCGTTTAAGGTTGAAGAAGTCGTAATTAATTTGGGCAATGATGATGATTGTCTGCTTCTTTTTCTTCTTCTTCCTGTCAACATTTCTTTTTAGCCATTTTCGGTAATAAATCACGACTTACATTTTTCGGTGCACGTTCACTGAGTAGAATTGATTTTTTCTCACCTATTAAAAAATATTTTATTAAACAAAACACTATGAATTCACTTTAATCTGGTAGATTTAAAAAACCTCTTTCGCTAACAAAATACACCAACACAAACTCGCCATTTGCTTCTCAAACTAACACTATTACAAGGACCCATCACTTAATTTTTCCATAAATCATTCTGGTTGATTTCCACATTTTCACATTCACAGCTCTCGTGCTGGATATTTTTTCCTGAGAAAATTCACTTTTTGTTCGTGCTTGCATTTTTAAATGAGAAAACTGCTTCCGAAATTTCCAAACGAGAAACAAGCCAGGCCACTGTATTGTCAATGTAGCAGAACAGCGCAACTCGTAAAATCACTCGCGGCCCCAAGCAAAAACTCACAATCCATTTAAGCGCATTGCAACTTCGAGATTCTCAACAATATAAGCCACACTTTCGACAGCACACACACTACGCTTCAAGCGAGCCAGAGAATCATCGACCATCGACAGTTGCCAGATTTACATTTTGATATTTTTAACTGATGGGTTTTGGTATGTTCAAAAAATGAGATACATCTGTACAAAACATGTTGTTTCAGATGTTTTTCGATGTCTTATGTTATGTTTACTGAGTTGGAAGCAAAATATTCGCTAATATGCTATGTAACATAATCTACCATGAGCAACGGTTTTGAAAAAAAATAATATTCTTCCCTAAGTTGGCAACTATGCTCGTCAGCTGATATTTTCGTTCCGCCCAGTTTCCTCCTAACAATTTGTAAACAATCGTTGCACAGACCGAGGGTGACTTTGTCAATAATTGAAATTAATTCCGGTGAGTGGTAATGTCGCAGAAAAGGAAAGAACAACGGGCGGCGTTAATTTGCGAAGCAACAAAGCGGTTTGCGCAGGAACAGTTGAGCGGGAGTGATCAGGAAGAATATTTATCGCTGGATCGATATTCGACACTCATCAACGGATGAGTTCTGTTCGTCGAAGATCCAGTGAGTAGTGATTGTTATTAAGAACGTGAAGATGAAAATGGTAAATGGAATTGTGCACCATTATCAACTGGGGAATTATTTAGTGAACGAATCTTCAAATAGTCACCCGTTTTCAACGGTAGAAAAACCCGTTTAATCTGATGAGTGGAAAAATTGTTGTGATTTGAATGCAAATTTCATCTCGTCAGACCTTTCCGGTGAAACGGACTACGATCATCGACTACCGGTGAAGGAATCCACCGTCGAAACGATCCAGTATTATAAGGATCAGTGGATTTCAGATCTCACAAATATTCCTCTGTTAGCTTCAGGTAAGTGTTATTTTAGAGATACGCAACAAGAAAATGAATTCATTCGCGAATGAGTTTTAATAGTGTGGTTATCACATGCTATTATTGGGTTAACATGCTTTTAATGGATTAATGGATAAACACCCGCATAAACACAAATCATTCCTAGACTATTTCCCTTATTGTTGACGAACGTTTCCGTTATTGTTACGACACTTACCCTTATAGTTGACAACTATAAACTAACAATCTTCTATATAGTTGTAACAATATGTCAGATAATAAAAGGCCAAATACCAATATGCTGAATAGACGGTTAAGTTAGGTTACCATACAAAAATAGCAATTTTCACGAACAAAATTTTTGCTGTACTACAGACAATAAAAAACCTTTCTATGACAATATGGCTTCACAGCTGATGTGATTGATTCTACAGACAAGACGTTGAAAAAAAATGTAATTTGATTTTACTGACTACCGCAACATGGAACCACATCCAACAGAACAATCATATTGTCGGAACACTTCTACAGCACGTGAAAAATGTAACCGGATGCGATTTTAATTTAACGAATATTTTCATTGACTAATGTCATAATTTCTTTTGTTGTTTACCCGATTGTTTGTATAATAGACTACTGTAATCCATGTTAAATTTTATTATTGAATTAAATTTTCAGCATATGTGACATGAAAACCCATTTATCGAAAAGCGAAAGCAATTTCACCTCGTTAGTTATTAAAATATATAGATATTGCAGGAAATTTCAATACTACTACCCACGAAAACACATGTCTCAAACACGGATACACGTGTAGTGGTAAGCTTAAAACTAGATTTTCATTTTCATTTCTTCACACATATGTTCAAATAGATTTACCAATACAAGGACAATGCAATCATTGATTTCGAAAAATAATCACTAAGTCTTCAACCTTAAGGAGTCCCAGACGACTGAGAGCGGGCTGGAAGTGGAAGAAAATCGAAGACAGCTGACACTGTGAAGGCCCGGAAGGTGTTGGATTATTTCTAGTGTAATCCGAGCCTTTCGATTTGCGACGTGGCTCTGAAGGCAAAGTGTTCCGCCTGGTTTGTTCAGCAAACCATGAAACGAGCAGGGCTTCGTGTATTCAAGGTCCGCAAGGCACCAAACCAGCGTGATCAACAAAACACGCCGGCCAAATCCCGCGCAAGGAAGCTGTATCGAGAGTGGTTAACGAAACCGATGAGTGTGGTTATGGATGACGAAACCTACATCAAGGCAGACGCAAAGCAGATACCGGGGCTGAAGTTCTACGTTGCCAAATCACGGTTTGATTCTCCGAAAGGCATAACGAAGAAGAAAGTGGACAAATTCGCCAAAAAATACTTGCTCTGGCAGGCCATATGCCAATGCGGTAAACTGAGTAAACCGTAAATCACAACGGGTACCATCAACAGCGAAATTTACCGCACCGAGTGCCTCCAGAAGCGTCTGTTGCCCTTCTTGCGATCCCACGGAGGCGAGACATTATTTTGGCCAGACCATGCCTCATGCCATTACGCGTGATCGACGTTGGATTGGTACAGAGACAATAACGTTGTTTTTGTACCAAAAACCGCCAACCCCCCAAATTCATCCGAGATTCATCCGTTGGAAAGATGTTGGGCCATAACGAAGGCCAAAGTTCGAAAATCGTCCAAGGTGTTTAAGAACGCGCTGGAATTGAAGAAAGAATGGATGAAAGTGACCAAAAAGGTCAGCTCCACCATTGCACAAAATGTAATGAGGGGTCTTAAGGGAATGGTGCGGGCTTCCAGCGATAGAAAATAAATTGAATAAAGTTAATATGCCGAAATATAATCCATATGTATAAGTTAATTCTCTGAAAGTTTCAAGAAAATCCAACTTAAAAAAAATTTTTTGGCGGACACTTTTGTCTGGTGAATTTTTTTCGAGTACAGGCCTTATTTGCTTCCGAAATTTGGGTTATGAATTTGAAAGTTATGATGAGAAAGTGGTTAATATAGAAAATTTTACACTATTTCTCTATTTAAACTTTCAACTATTTCTTTACTTAAACTTAAACATTCAACGCTGTTAAAGTATGCAACCTTTTAAATCCGGCATTTGTTTGAAGCGGCTGCTTATTTCTTTTCACGATTTCTCTCTGGTCGCATGCTTCCAACAGTGCTACGCTCCATGACATACTTTGCTTTACGTCTGACACTAAATGTGCCTTCATTCAGCATCGTCGCATCGTCAACATCGTTGGACTAACTGGAAAGCAATCATTAGAGATAATTTAATCTAACAACGAGCTTGATCTGCGCTGCCGCCATGAGGAGGAAATTGTCGCACATGAAAGCGAGGTTCGATTTGGTGGAGATGAGCAACCTACGTCCGGCAAGGGACGAGTGCCAGAACACCGATGATGATGATGATGATGATGATGATGATGATTATAATGTTGAAGATGACGTCTACGACGATGGCGATGTTAGAGCAGAAGCAGAACCGAAGTCACATAAAAGCGTTTTATCTTCTATATGTACATGCTCAAATTACAAAATCAATATTGATTCAAGCTGTAAGCAACTGTTACGTAGTACGGAGTGGCGGGAGTTGAGGTACGGCGGATGCTTGGGATGAAGATGGTCAAAGATTAGCAAAATGCAATCGAATAGATGTGTATCCGAGCGGAAAACCGGCAAAGGATACGAGGAGTGAAAAGGAAGCAAACGTTTAGTGGCAGCGTGGCGAGGAATGCAGAGAAAACATGAAACGATCAACGTAATAATCATAGCTATGTGAAACAACAGCCTGTCGGGAGCGTATCGGGGAAAAACTTTCTTCGTTTATCACTTTCGGCGTGGGCGGCGAGCGGAAACGTCCAAAATGTACAGAATTGTCTCCCTCCTTGGCGCCGTGGAATGGGCAGCAATTCGGCATAAATTGTTGCGAATGTTTGCAGGGTGAATTTTTCTGTTGACCTCACGCATTACTGGGCTCGGAACATGGACACCTGTGGTTTTGCGGTTCGCCTGACAAATTCGCTTAACTGCTGCTGACAAGGAGATAATTGTCGCCGGAAGGATCTTCGGATTATTTCTCTGCACATTAAGAAATACTTCTTCTTCGTCACAAGTAAAACTGGAGGCATTCGGTAACACGGCACAGATATTTACCAGGCTTTTTCGTATTGTGTAGCTTAAGCAGTTATGATACGATTGGAGTTAAACTTCTTCCCCAAGCTGAGTGTTTTTATGATTTCTGGTTAAGACGACTAAGCTTTCCCCAACAAACAGGACGGTCGTAACTTTTACCGCGTATCGGTGATAATCGTGACACGTTTTTTGCGCCACCTTTCTGCTGTCTAGTTTATTGCGATGCGACGATGTGCGGGTTGTAAAACAGCAGCCTTGGAAAGTTGGTTCAAAGAACAGAACACAGAAATGAGAACGGGTTAGGGCACTCAAAGAACGGGAGCGGTAAAATTTTGCAGCGCATTTCACGCTGTAGGTATGGGTGTGAGAAATGCAAAGGTGATGCGATTGCTGATTGAGATAAACTTTAATGGGTTTTACCGTTCTGCCGGCCTTGGAGGTGTAGCACTGATCCAGTTGTGCCCTTTCGAGAATGGAAAGGAAAGTTGCAATAAAACTGATAGGGATCGGTGAATTTCATTTCCGCTCCGTAATCATGAGGTGATGCCATGCTAGCTTTGCTAAAGGCACAGGACGGAGCAGCTTTGATAATCGTAATATGTTATTCAAAGTGTTAGGCATGGTATAATTAGTGTAAGGTTGTATCTACTCGAAATGTAAACCAATGCTATCTACATTTGGCTGATGAGAGTTTTCGAACTCTCATTACACATCCTTCCGCTTCTTTATATTTTATAGAATTTATAATTTTGTCATATACATCTTTGAAGAGAGGTGACTCGTCTGATACTTACTTGAAAATTATTATTTGACACGAGACGTAACGAAGTTTTGATTTACGTCAACAAACGTGAACAAAGATTAAATGTTAAATCATGTGTCCGGAAACAGAAACAGACGCAGGAGTGGTCTGTTCCAATGTGTGTTGTTCATGTCTGTCAAGTTTCATAACAATGCGTGAAGTATGCACGGTCATGACATCGGAACAGCAAATCCTGCGTGAATGAAAAATTGTGTACTCTCATACTGCCAATCCGAATGCATCACATAGATAGATCGCTTAGAAGCTTGGTATGGCTAATACTACTATATTTATCAATTAATCATGTATTTCATTCTTACTTCTTACTCAGTATCATTCCGTTAATACAGCTACGTTAATTTAGTTAATTAAATAGTGGAAATTTCCAAAATGGATTTTTTTTATGCCAAACGTCTAAGAAATGCATGAAACGTCAATTAGCCTTAGGCTTAGCCAATTTTTGAGTTAGGGGAGTGAATTTAAATTGACTTGAACGATTGTAATTCAATTGATGAGGTATTCATGGCAAAAGTATTGAAACATATCCTTTATTATCGTTGGTAACTGCTACCATATTATATGTGATATGGTAGAGCGGTAATTTCGTATTCTTATAGTCCGTTTTGGTTTTCGTTCTCCCCCCACTCACAATATACCTTTCACATATATATATATATATATATAATTTTCTATAAAAAAAATATATGTATACAACACGCGCGAAAGAAAGAAAACAAAAAAAAATTTACAGAGAAGAAAACGTAAAGGAAAATTTCTCGACCTCCCCGGGGGGTGGGATTTTATTGACACCCAATAATCCAACTTAAGAAAACATGGTTACCGGCCACAAAACCCCCCCAAAAAAAACTGGGGGGGTTCATTAAAAACAACCAGGTGAGAACGAGGGAAAAAAACCGCAGCATGGTAAATGCACCCTTTTTTTTGGGGAAATGCTCCTTAAACTTTGGAAAAATGCTCCTTAAAATGCGTTTGCCCGGTATAATTCAATCGGAGGTATCAACCTTCTGGTTAGCGCTAGCCGGTTGTTTTGACGGGTCTTAAGTTTCTTCAAGATTGTATAGCGCAATCTTCAAGGTAGTTTTGACGGATTTAAATTTCATTTTGACGAGTTCTTATTTCATTTTGAAGAGTCTTAATTTCGTTTTGACGGGTCTTAATTTCGTTTTGACGACTCTTAAATTCAGAAACTTAAAACCCGTCGAAACTATACAATATTGAAGAAACTTAAGATCCGTCAAAACACCCGGCAAGCTCTAACCAGAAGGTTAATACCTCCGATTGCATTATACCGGGCAAACGCATCTAAGGAGCATTTTTCCAAAGTTTAAGGAGCATTTGCCCAAAAAGAAGGGTGCATTTACCCTTTGCCTTAAATAACTATAGATTAGCTATGTTTTGGCGTAATTTATTTATTGAATTTCCTCCCCCAAGCTGAATGCTCGTACATTTCTCTAAACACTGCTCATGAGATCTTGGGCGAGGCTTCCTTACACCATTTCTCCCAGTTTTTCTTCAAAGCTTCATCGGTTTTGAATGTTTTTCCGCTTTTCTTCAACTTCTTCTTCATTATCGCCCAAAACTTTTCGATCGGACGAAGTTCTGGTGTATTTGGCGGGTTCGCCTCCTTCGGGACCACATTAACGCCCTTCGCTTCGTACCGGAGGAAGGGCAGCAAGCGCTTCTGCAAGCATTCCTCTCGATAAATCTGCCCGTTTATGGTGCCGGTTCTAACGAACGGCTTGCTGTACCGTCCGCACTCTCAAATCGCCTGCCACAACAGGTACTTCTTCGTGAATTTGTCCATCTTTCTCTTCCGGAACTTTTACGGAACCTCCATGCGGGACGTACCGGCAAAAAACTCGAGGCTGGGAATTTGTTTGGTGTCCGCCTTGATATATGTCTCGTCGTCCATGACGAGACAGCCACTCACGGTACAGCTTCCACGAACGCAATTTGACCACCGTGTTTTGCTTTCACGGTGGTTTGGCGCCTTCTCGACCTTTAAAACACGTAGCCCAGCCCGCTTCATGGTCTGCTGGACGAACCACTTCAACGAATTGACCTTTTTGGCCACGTCTCGGGTGGAAAAGTTCGGGTTATTCTTAAAGTACTGCCTTATCTTCCGCGCCTTCTCTGGGAATTCCGTTTTCGGTTTTCGGCCGCTTCCAGCGCGCCGCTCGATGGTCTTCGTCTCCTGGAACATCTTCACAACGCGGGACACGGTGGAATGGTGGATTCCAAGCCTTTTGCCGATCCATCTGTATGACTGACCAGGATTATCAATCACCGCGCCCAAGATTTGCTGGCGTAGCTCTTCTTGTTCCAAATGCATCTTGAAAACTACTTGACGGATTTGCACACATAAACATAACACTCTTAACTAGTATTACTCAAAATTTCATAAATTTTTACCCACGCAATAAAAAGTTACATCCAAAACAAAGTGTCGCATTTCTTCCGAGTCCAATCTTTACCTTGAAGAATCGTTTAACAAATCTCAATTTTATTTTTAGTTAAAAAATGTTCAAAACTTGTGAAATACTGAAAAACTCTGCCACATTCAAGTTGTTCATTTAAATATGCCCAATGAGTGTGCAATGTAGAAAACACAGTGTGGTAACCGACAAGCTCAAAGCATCCTTTGTTCACGTCGAGTATTTCAGTTACATCCCACTGAAAAACAAAAGCTATCAAATGACAATAAAGTATCCAGCAAGCCGGCTCCCAAGCAGGAGAAACTGGGAGTTTGTTTGTGTTGAACTTTCCCATTTTGCAATTTGCGAGAAAGGCGAACGAAGATAAGGGAATGATGAGTACAATGGCGATTCCTGGTGAAAAGTTGACCTGACTAGTAAAGCTTTGGCACCGGAAATGGAAAACATCTGGATGACGTATAAAAATATGTTTTGTTTATTGGTACTTTGCTCAAGCAGTTAAGAAAAAGTTTGCCTGATGCGAATAATGTGATCGTTGAATGTTTATAGTGATGTATCGCTCATATTATGCTTTTTGCTTGATGTTGTCATCAGGATGGAACGGAACCAAAAGACAAAAAGTGAGTCATAGAAATATTTGAAATTGAAATTACAGACAAAATTTTGCTTGGAAAGTTGATCTGTATGACGCCACACCGCGCCATTGCCACCCGTCATTTTCTCAGGTCGCTGCCACCGATGAAAAGCAATCTGGTCAAACTCATGTCAGGCCGGTAAGATTTTTTTCATAATATATCAATGAGTGGCTTAAGATGGATATTTTTGTCATTGACGTTGTATTGTTTTCAATCATATTTTGAAAAAAATAAACAAATTTGGAGCCTCAAACTTGATGGAGGCGCACATAGCTGTTGAAGTAAAAATAGGGTCTGTGTTCCTTGACTCAGCCTAATATGCAGCGGTCGATTACATTTTTAGCTCTAACTCATAGAATATTTGAGCTGAAAGCAATATTCAACTAGTTACACACTTGCTTAGATAAGTTTAATAAAATGTACTACTTTCACGAAAAGTAAAGCAACTCATGTAAAACAGTCGGAAACTTTCGAGGGACATGGATGTTAGGTCGGTTTAAAAGCACCAAATTGGTTCTATTCATGGATGCAATTTCGTCTCATGCGATATATTTATTATTAAATGCAGTCTTCTTACGTTTTTTTTTTGTATGATTTTTCGATTTAAGGCTTTGCCAGCTGTATTCACTCTACCCAAGAAAAAAATTCACGAAACAAACTATAATAAGACTGCTTTGATACACTCAAGAGATTGGCACGTATGATTTGTCGATCACTCGATGGTGAATACATTATAATTCACTATAGGTACACCGATTTTGTCCCTCTGGTTTGTGTTTAGATAAGCCATTTTAAAAACATGTAACCGCACACTCAAACATTTCCATTGAAATTTTTTCCAATAACAACATTTTTATTACGTTATTAATACAACAGAAGTGAACTACTATAAACAAATTCATAATGTCTCAATTGGATATGAATAAATCTATCATCCTGATAGCAACATGATCATGTTGCTTATCGCTGGATTTATGACAGATTTGGTACTTAAGCCGAATGAAGGAGCTAGGCTAACATTACACCCCGTTACCCTAATTTGAACGCTTAATATTCTTGTGATTTTCACCTCATAGATGCACGTTGCCTTTATGAAATGCATTGGGAAGAGCAAGGACTTCTTTGTGGTGATCTATTTAATTCGGAACTGACTCAGTAGGTGGCGCAAGCTGGCATGCATCATGTTTTTTATTAATTGGTTCAAACATGACATAGCTCGAGATCCTGGCCATATAGAAAGTTACTGACTATAGCAAAATTGTAGGTCAAGGCCTTCTGGTTGGTGGATAGTAGTCCAAAATTGGCTCACTACGCGACGTTGTTGCACATATGAATATCTTGTACAAGCTGTATCTCGAGATCCTGCCCATCTAGGAAGATGCCGTTGTAGACAAAATTGTTCAGGTGGCCACCTTGACGTCGTAAGTAGATGCCTGACGCCATTTTGGAATCCAAGGGGGTGGCTTCCGTTTGTAGAAAAATTGGGAATTACTATCTGAAATCTTGCAAAATTGGGAATTACTATCAAAAACTCTTAAGACGGAACATCGATGTCTAACGCCATTTAGGAATCCAAGTTTCTGTAGAGCAAAAATTGATAAATACTGTCGAATACCCTGTAATATGTATACTTTTGGATTAGAAACGACCAATTAAAGCTGGAACGCGATGTTCGATGCCATTCTGGAATCCAAGATGGCGGCTTCTGTTTAGGAAAAAGTTAGGAATACTGTCAAATACCCTGCAATATCGATATTTTTGGATCGGAAATGGCGTTTAATGGCTTGATATTGATATTTTCGAACACAAGATGGTGGGTGCTGACTTCGGAAAAATAGGAAATTCTGTCCAATACCGGAAACCAATGTCTGACTCCATTAACTGGTTGCCTTACCGATCTTACACTCAACATGAGCATTCCAGTTCAATTTGGCATCTAGTATTACTGCTGAATATTAAACCTGTTCACTAAGATAAATTTCTCCTAGCTTAAAAGCTTTTAGATTCGACTTCTTTTTCCTATTGAAAGGTACAATTGCTACTTATGATGAATTGATGATAAGGCCCTCCTAAAAACACCAAGACTGGGTAAATTTTTGGACCCATGGCATTCTCTCTGAAATGATATTGTGGCAAAGCCTACAACCTCGAAACCTTTTTCTTCTAAGCTTCTTAGAGGATCGTCTACAGCTAAGGGCCACATTAGTGGTGAGAGGACACTTCCTTGGAAACAAACTATCGTTGCTCGTACTGTAAAAGATGAAAGGTTATTAAGACAATCTTCGAACGAAACGGTGTTCCCAGTGGATTGCAGCTGATTGGCTAGGGTTTTTCCTTTCAACAAAATAACGATCCAAAACATTCCTCAATCAAAAGTTCTCTCTTTAGCACTGGTCATGTATTGACCTTATACCTAACCATACTCTCCATCTTCCGAAAGCCATTGACCTTATGAACAACTTTCCCGAAGGTTCGAATTTTCTAGGTGGTCGGGATCACGATATAAAATTGAAAAAAAAGCTCACTAGCTCCACATAGAGACTGAATACCGAACCATATTCTCCATCTTCAGACGTCCTCGACATTCTTAACAACTTTGCTTAAGCTTCGAACTTTCTAGGTGGTCTGAATCACTATATAAACTCGTTGAACATTTTTCTCTTTTTCATGTCCATGTCGAGTTTCTTTTGAAAGTACCTGACCTTCTGAACAACTTTGCTCAAGGTTTGAACTATCTAGTTGGTTGAAATCATTGTATAAACTTGATCAAAAATTCTCTCTTTTCCATGCCTGCTAGCGCCGTGCAGTGACCTAATACCGAACCATACTCTCCACCTTATGAAAGTTCTTGACCTTATGAACAACTTTCCTGATGGCTCGATCTTCCTTGGTGGTTGGAATCACGATACAAAGTAATTGACAATTCTCTATTTTTCATGCGCACTAGCGCCACAAAGTGACTGAATTGCGAACCATGCTCTCCACCTTCGGAAATTCCATACTCTTCTGAAATACATTGCTCATGGTTCAAAATTTCTAGGATCACTCTGGATCACTATATAAGCTCCTTCAAAAATTGTATCTTTTCCATGCCCACTAGCACCACGTAGTAATCAAATTCTGAAACATAATCTCCACCTTATGAAAGTTTTTGACAATTTTCTTGAAGGTTCGATCTTCCTAGGTAGTCGGAAAACAAGGAACACGAAATGTTTCATAGTATGCATTTTTTGCTTTAATGTAACAAATAATTATGCAACCATTCTGGTGATTGAAAACCTTATAGGGTACTACTATAGAATTGACCACCCCTACTGACCAGGTGAAGCCTTTGAAACACAATTTAAGTTTGACAATGATCATTAACAAAAACATCTATGGCTACAGTTAAACGAATTTTTGTCAGTTTTCAAAAAGGCATCCATGAACCAGGATTGAACCACAAACCCCAAGCTTACAAGATCGGTCCTCTTACCACTCGATCATTTCAACATGTGAGAAATGGAATCATTAGACTCCTCTTAACCCTTACTATTGTCATTTTAACTATCACTAACGTAGGAGAGGACATAGTTACTGATTTCAACATAAAACAATTCAAGCAAAGAGAATGCGTTTGATTTGAAAATATTTGTTATATTGTGATGAATATTCGATTTCGCTTTAGCTAATACTTATTTTAGTAATTGTACCGCTGCAAATAATGTTCAATCGTACAAGGAATCGGCAACAGCAATTTTTAATTTTTCATAATATTCTAAAATTTACTCAAAATTCAAACTCTCAAGGTGGTCAGAATGACAATATAAACTCTGAGCAACTTTGCTCAACTCTTGAACTTTTAGGTTGGTCGGAATCATTATATAAACTCAGTCAAAAGTTCTTTCTTTCCCATGCCCAATAGTGCCACGTTGTGATTGAGTTCTGAGCCATACTCTAAGCGTTATGAAAGTGCTTGACCTTTTGAATAATATTCCTGAAGTTTTGATCTTTCTAGGTGCTCAGTTCACGATATAAAGTCATTGAAAATACTCTGTTTTTCATGCGCAAAGTGCTACAAAGTGACAAGATATTTAACTATATTCTCCACCGCTTAAAAGTCCTTGAAATTATGAAAAACTTTACTCAGGTTTGAACTTTCCAGATGAACTGGATCACTATATAAACTCCTTCAAACATTTTATCTTTTCCATGCCCACTAGTGGCATGTATTGACCAAATTCTGAACCATACTTTCCACTTTCTGAAAGCCCTTGTCCTTCTGAACAACTTTCCTCAAGGTTTGAACTTTCTAGGCTGTCGGGATTACTACATAAAATATTTCAAAAAGGCTCACTTTTACATGCCATTTAGCGCCATGTAGTGACCGTATTCCAAACCATACTCTTCAGCTCCCAGAAACCTGGACCTCCTGAACAACTTTCCTAAAGGTTCGATCATTCTAGGTGGTCGGAATCTCGATATAAATTCATTGAAAATACTCTCTTCTCCATGCCTCCTAACTCTAAGTAATTCCGAACCATACTCTCCGTTTTCCGGAAGGGCTTATTCTTCTTAACAACTTTGCTAAAGCTCCAGCTGTCTAGGTTGTCGGAATCGTTATATAAACTCGATCAAAAGTTCTCTCCTTTCCATGCCCACTAGTGCCATGTTGTGACTGCATTCCGAACCAAATTATCCATTTTCTGAAAGTCATTTGGTGATCGGAATTATTACATAAAATATTTCAAAAATGTTCTCTTTTACATGCCCACTAGCTCCATGTAGTGACCGAATTAAAAACCATATTCTCCATCTTTCGAATGCCTTTGATATTCTGAACAACATTGCACAGGATTCTAAATTTTCAGTCAATCAGCATTTAGAGATATAATATTATGAATTTACCTCGTGTTAGGTATTTCGATACTAGTGACTGGTATTGTAAAGACTGACCCTACATTGTGAAATGGACGCAGTCAGGAACCGCTGCCATTTCGCAATAATTGATAACAAGTTCTTTTTGTGGCTTAGTCGTTTAATCGAGTTTGATCGTTTCCAAAATTCGTGGACTTTTAGCTGAACACGGAAAGTCACTGAAGAAGTTGGCAAAAATGGAGGGAGTAAGTGAGAAAGCTGTGCAAACCGCGATCAACAAGTTTAATACGGGTAACACGTTTGAGGATAAACCCGAATTGGATCGAAAAAATCAGTGGGGTTGTGTTTAACACACGACCGGTTGACGTAGACTACGTTAACCGGTTTGATTAGTTTCGTAGCGTACTGTTCTAATGGGACGTAGGGTTAGCATAAATAAGTGAGAAGTATGTTAGAACATGCTATGATTCGCTTCTTAAAAATTATTTGGCAGCCGTGGAAAGGGACGTTTGGTTTGAATTTTAGTATGATGAAAGGGCAACAATTGTGCTGCCTGTAGTGATTGTGTTGATATGATCGACCAGATGGAGACCATTATCCATATCGCGTAAAGGGCGATACGGTCAAAATTTGGTCAATATCAACTTGACGTATTTCTTTCAATTTTGCATTTAAAAAACCTGAACACCCCTCATTTTGAAGGTGTGTGTGTGTAGAATGTTGCTCCTATTTTTATTTTGGAATTCACTCTTCAGTTGTCAAAATGCCGTCCAAGCAAGAAGAGCAGCGTATCAAAATTTTGCTCGCGCATCGCGAAAATCCGAGCTACTCGCACGCAAAGTTGGCAAAATCGCTAAAAGTTGCCAAATCAACCGTTACAAATGTAATTAAAGTGTTTGGGGAACGTTTGTCGACAGCCAGGAAGTCTGGATCGGGGGGAAATCGAAAACCGGAAGCCGCTGAGACGACAAAGAGAGTTGCCGGTAGTTTCAAGCGAAACCCTAACCTATCTCTCCGAGATGCCGCAAATAAGCTGGGTGTATCGTCTACAACCGTGCATCGAGCCAAAAAACGAGCCGGACTATCGACTACAAGAAGGTAGTGACTCCAAATCGCGATGATAAACAAAATACGACGGCCAAAGCGTGATCCCGGAGGCTGTACACGACGATGCTGACGAAGTTTGACTGCGTGGTAATGGACGACGAAATCTACGTCAAAGCCGACTACAAGCAGCTTCCGGGACAGGAGTTTTATACGGCAAAAGGAAGGGGAAAGGTAGCAGATATTTTCAAGCACACGAAACTGTCAAAGTTCGCAAAGAAATATCTGGTTTGGCAAGCCATCTGTACCTGTGGCTTGAAAAGCAGCATTTTCATAGCTTCCGGGACTGTAAACCAAGAAATTTACGTGAAAGAGTGTTTGAATAAACGTCTGCTGCCTTTCCTGAAGAAACACGGTTGTTCCGTACTGTTTTGGCCGGATTTGGCATCTTGCCATTACGGTAAAAAGGCCATGGAGTGGTACGCCGCTAACAACGTGCAGGTGGTTCCCAAGGACAAGAACCCTCCCAACACGCCAGAGCTCCGCCCAATTGAGAAATACTGGGCTATTGTCAAGCGGAACCTAAAGAAGACCAAAAAAACTGCTAAGGACGAGCAGCAGTTCAAGGCAAACTGGCTTTCTGCGGCGAAGAAGGTGGACAAGGTGGCTGTACAAAATCTGATGGCAGGGGTCAAGCGTAAGGCCCGGCAATTCGGATTTGGAAAAGCGGAAGCCTAACTGAATATTTTTCCTGAATTTTATACTAATTGAACTTGAAAAAGAAATTTAATTTGATTTTTTAAATAAACGATTTCACCGATTTACACGCGTTTTCCCTTGACCAAATTTTGATCGTATCACCCTTTAATCTCGAAAATCTATCGATAAATGATAAAGCTTTTAGAGTTCACACTGTTTCTGTTATTTTTAAATGTTGATTTGACTCTACCCTTGCCGTAAGGCCTAGTCTGATCAAAATAGCGTTGATGTTTGTCCTCAAAGATCGTTAGACCAGTATTAGATTTGTTTATTTGATTCATTCCTTCATCTGACTAGCAGTCTAAATGAAGTTTTGATGGGGAAAAGCCTTAATGATTCGGCCGCATGCAGATACCGTATCATGGCGGCGAAAAAAACCCATATCTTTTATAAATTATTAACTACAACTACAAACCTAAACAGAACACATAGTATGAACATAGATTAAAATTAAACATTTATCATTTGCGGAAGCAGTAAGTAAAATCATGAATTCTTTCTTCTTCTTCTGAGCGTTTTTAAGCTTATTGCTTTCACAATTAGCTTATCGCTTGCTCTCAACTTAGTGTTCTAAATTCACTTGCACAGTTATTAATTGAGAGCATTCGATGCCAGGTACCATTTTTGCATTAGTATGATTGTGTGGCAAGTACAATTATACGCTATGCCCAGGGAGTCGAGAAATTTTCCTTAACGTAAAATTCCTAGACCAGACCGGGAATCGAACCCAGCCGCCTCCACCATGGTGTTGCTTTGTAGCTGCGCCTTTGCCGACTGAGCTAAGGGAGGCCCCTTAGCGCATGAATTCTCTCTCCGCATAAAGATGTTAGGAAACACCAGAAAACATCCTAATTTCTTCTCAAGGACTTTCCGAAAGCTTACGCTTGAAGGTAGCAGCAGAAGCGTTGAAATCAAAAAGCATGTACGATTGGTTGAAGCTATCTGACATAAAGCGTATTGGATCATGCTGACCATACATAGCATGACGAGACTCCAGATGCAGAAAATCACGTTGGCGAAGGATTCGTTCTGGTGCGTAGATGTTTAGCTGTGCGAGGATTTCCGACGAATCTGTATCTCCCAAAAGGACTTTAGCTACAAATACTGCTTGCGCGGAATTTCTTCGTTTCTCCAAAGTCTCTATGCCCAGTAGCCTACATCGATCTTCGTATGGTGGTAGATTGAGAGGGTATTCCCATGGCAGAGAACGGAGGGCGTATCTTATAAATTTTCGTTGATTTGTTTCGATCCTATCAATCCAACATGACTGGTACGGGCACCAAACCACAGAATTGGATTCTAAGATAGACCGCACCAGAGCGCAGTAAAGAGACCGAAGGCAGAGAGGGTCGCGGAATTCGTTTGTTATTTTAAAAATAAATCCAAGCTGTCGGTTAGCTCTGCAGATTATGTCGTTGTAATGTAATCGGTAGGTCAGTGCTGGGTCAAGGATAACTCCTAAATCACGTACTTTCTGGACACGCTCAAGAAGTTGATCAGCAATATTGTAGTCATGTATTATCGGTCTTAATTTTCTGTGGAACGAAATGTCGTGGTATTTGTGGATACTCAAAGTAAGCATATTTCTGGTACACCACTCAGAAAAACAATCAATTAACACTTGTAATTCGAGGCAGTCTTGGATACATTTCACCTCCAAGTAGATTTTGACATCATCAGCATAAAATAAACGGCATCCTGGGGGCAGTGTCTCCGATAGCTCATTGATGAATATGGAAAACAGCAGAGGCCCTAAGTTGCTTCCTTGTGGTACGCCTGATAGGTTGGTGAATGGCTCAGAGGATTCACGTCCAATATATACCATAAGCTTCCGGTCCGTAAGATAAGATCTAAACCAGCAGTTCAAGTTCCTAGAAACGCCGAGTCGTTCAAGACGTTCAAGCAAGATCCCATGATCAACACGATCAAATGCAGCTTTCAGGTCGGTATATACAGCGTCAACTTGTGCGCCGAGATCTAACGTCCGCAAGCAGAAAGAAGTGAACTGCACAAGGTTCGTTGAAGCACTTCTTTTTGGGTAAAAATCGTGTTGATCCGAGGATATGTAATGTTTAAAAGAATCAAACAACATTTCGTTAATTATGATCTCAAAGATCTTCGAACAGGCACACAATGAAGTTATTCCTCGATAATTCTCGATGTTTCGCTTATCGCCTTTTTTATGCACCGGGAACATAATGGAAATTTTCCAATCAGAAGGAAACTTGATAGTAAGTATGTTAGCAAAAATCTATTGTTCATTCTTTAGAAAGCATTTGAAAAGTATTTGCACTTTGTCAAGTTGGTTGACCACTTGATTTTATTTCCCACCTCGAGTTTAAGGCCCATCTCTAGCTTTCCGACCACTAGATAGGAACGCATTACCTCTGGTTGCTTCCAGTTTCGCCCGATAACCTCGAGTTCGCTCGGCATTGGTACATGGTCAATTCGGAGGAATTTTCGATTGTTCGATCTTAACGCGCTTCCGAAATTTGAGCAAACGGTTGGCATCAAAACGAATGAAAAAATGCAACACTTTGTTTTGGGTGTAACTTTTTATCGCGTGGTTAAAAATTAATGAAACTTTTAGTAATAGTAATTTAGAGTGTTATGTTTATATGTGCAAAATTCGCGATCTGTCAAGTAGTTTTCAAGATGCATTCAAAAAAAAAAAAAGAAGAGCTACGCCAGCAAATCTTGGGCGCGGTGATCGATAATCCTGGTCAGTCGCACAGATGGATCGGCAAAAGGCTTGGAATCCACCATTCCACCGTGTCCCGCGTTGTGGAGATGTTTCAGGAGACGAAGACCATCGAGCGGCGCGCTGGAAGCGGCCGAAAACCGAAAACGGAATACCCAGAGAAGGCGCGGAAGATAAGGCAGTACTTTAAGAATAACCCGAACCTTTCCACCCGAGACGTGGCCAAAAAGGTCAATTCGTCGAAGTGGTTCGTCCAGCAGACCATGAAGCGGGCTGGGCTACGTGTTTTTAAGGTCAGGAAGGCGCCAAACCGGACTGACAAGCAAAACACGGTGGCCAAATTGCGTGCGCGGAAGCTGTACCGTGAGTGGCTGGTCAAGCCAGGCTGTCTCGTCATGGACGACGAGACATATATCAAGGCGGACACCAAACAAATCCCCGGCCTCGAGTTTTTTGTCGGTACGTCCCGCATGGAGGTTCCGGAAAAGTTCCGGAAGAGAAAGATGGACAAATTCGCGAAGAAGTACCTGTTGTGGCAGGCGATCTGCGATCGTTACAACCGGCACCATAAACGGGCAGATTTATCGAGAGGAATGCTTGCAGAAGCGCTTGCTGCCCTTCCTCCGTCTCACCGTGGTCCCACGCTGTTCTGGCCGGATCTCGCTTCGTGCCATTACGCCAAGCCTGTAATGGATTGGTACGAAGCGAAGGGCGTTAATGTGGTCCCGAAGGAGGCGAACCCGCCAAATACACCAGAACTTCGTCCGATCGAAAAGTTTTGGGCGATAATGAAGAAGAAGTTGAAGAAAAGCGGAAAAACATTCAAAACCGATGAAGCTTTGAAGAAAAACTGGGAGAAATTGTGTAAGGAAGCCTCGCCCAAGATCTCATGAGCAGTGTTAAGAGAAATGTACAAGCATTCAGCTTTGGGGAGGAAAATCAATAAATAAATTATGCCAAAACATAGTGAATATATAGTTTTTCCATCCCTAAAAATTTGAGAAGTATCCGATTTAAAATGAATTTTCGGTGATCATTTTTGTGTGTCTCATTTTTTCCGAGTCCAGTCTTTATTTCCTGTGCGGGATACTAAGGCCACGGGGATAGAAAAACTACCTCACCATTTCTCTCAATCAACAAAGCAAGTCGAAAAATTCAAATACTAACAGAAAGTTACACTCCCGAGCATCGATCGGTTCCATTCATAAATTCCAACAACCATCATCGATAGGTTTACCACGAAAGTCAGGCTCCAATTTGGAAAATTGTTAACGTGCTCTTGAATCCCTATCCATCGTATAAAATGTACCTTATTCAAAAACACACAGCCACGTCTAACTTTGTCTGCCACTATCCGGAATTGGTGAAAAACAGCTCTCAAGCCAGTAGTTTAGAGGAATGCATTGCTCTGCACATTTTTGCCCCCCCCCAATACGTGTTTGCTAACTTCGGTTGCAATCGTAGTTTAAGCGCACAAGCAAATCGGAATCCCCATCTTGCCAGGAGAGAAACGAAAAAAAAGGTCCATAAAAATACGTGCAAAAGTGGGAACCATCACGGTGCAGCCATACATTTCGTAAGAGTAGGTTACAAAGTGTGTACGACTCGCACACTCGAAATCCTGTAAATGGTGAACAAAAAATGCAAAGAAAAGTAGGTTGCCCATACGTACCTGCTACTATCAGCAAACAGAGTATCGGGAGCCGTAAATCCATAACCGCTGGGAGCCACATATTCGGTTCCGTTTTCCAACCGGAGGGAGGTACTACCTGTTTCACTCCTTTATCATACGATGATGGTTGTTGAGGTGCCTTTGCTTGGCGTATGCATACGAGATAGCTTCCCACTGACGACGACGACGCCGACGCCGGCTGACTGGCTCGCTTGCTGTAACACTTTGCTGTTGGTGGTTGGCTGGGAAACTGCTGCCCACTTGGAGTCGGTGATGACTCCTACTACCAACGATGAATCGAAAAACTGCGAACGAGATATGCTTACACCACCCTCACAGAGCAAACCAACCGGTGTGCCGTAAAGTTCACAAAAGGTGCAGCCACTGACTAGCACCTCATTCACTGCACAACACTTCTTTTCCTTCTCCTCTTCTTCTTCTTCTACTCGTATTTATACCTCACTTCAACGTTGGATTCTCCCCGGGGTAGTTTTCCGAGAACATACCGTTGGATAATCTGCTTCCCAGCTTACGGGTCACGAAACACGCCCGGGCAAAGACGAGAGGGCCGAGGCAACCGCTTTCCCTATTATTATTGTTATTTTCCACTTTCCGTTAAGCGCTTTCTCACTGAACACGCTCACTTTATTTTATTTTCACTGCTTCTCTTTTTTTTTTGGGGTTGCTAACTTTTTTTTTATTTCTTCCGCTGCGTTGGTTTTTATTCTCAATTTTCTCGCTGGAATGCCTTTGCTGATTCTGCTACTGATGTGGTTGTGTTTGTAAACTCATTTCCACTTTACACTTTTATCAGCGCCTGAAATGGTGGAGATGAGATAGAGAGAGGAAAAAAATAGGGATTCTTGTTAGCGACATATCTTTCGTTTGTGTATAGTGTTAATATGACAGAACAATGATGCTTATTCAGTAGGGATCAGTTTGTGAGAAACTAACACTAAACCGTAAATCACCTTTTCATGGTGCTTCAGATGTACCACTGAACCTGTTAGTCCGAATTATTTAAAAAAAGAAACATAGGGAAACTGCCCCCATATTATTCTCATTGTTCCTATATTCATCCTACGATGAATCAAACAATTGGGCAGTTGAAGGATCGGTTTCGTTTTCTTATAATGTTTGCTTACGTTAAATAACTACAACAAACATTACTAACTAATCCTGTCACGTGTGTATCGTTTTATTTCAAGTAAGATGAATATAGGAACAATGAGATTAATATAGGTACATCTTCCCTATTTGTTTTTGTAATCAAGGGAATATATCTGAGTCCTTATTACCTTTTAACGTCTTGTTAAAAGTGACAATGGAGTTAATCAGAGTGCGCTCACACTTCAAATGGAATAAATGCACTGATAGGCAAAATAAAACCATAACTTGACAGGACTTCCGTCAGATAGAAGTTAATTTTCCCGTGTTTTCTGCTCGCCACATGGCCATATTCGGGATTAATCGATAGGTCCATCTGCTCCGAGATGTCCCACTCGTGCTGCAACTTGGTCAACGTTTATGTTCTTATAGTTTTACGGATGGCTCTTCTACTTCATTGGATGTAGCATGCTGTGTCCTCTTCTTAAGGGTATCCACAGTTAAATTGCATCACTTTCAATCAGCTGTAACATTTCGCCCTTTGGATTGATTTCAACGAAATTTTGGGTGAAAGGAACAGCAAGTGCGCGAGAACATTTTGCACACCCACCTCGACAACCCACTTCTTTCGCACCGAGCCAACTGTTCCGTTTGGGATGTCGCGAAAAAGCTGCACTTGACCAAAAGATTCGTGCAGAAAGCCACATAAATGTTGACGATACCTCACTGCTGCATCATGGACGATGAAACACACGTAAAGTCCGCTTAAACAAATTCCCGGCAACCAGTATGTGACTGCGAAAGACAAGTTCGATGCTCCAGAGTCTCTCAGGAAACAGCAAGTGTCAAAGTTCCCCAAGAAATACATGATTTGGCAGGGAGTTTGATCGTGTCGTAAACGGAGCAAGCCTTTCGTGACAACTTCAACTGTAAATGGTCAAGTGTACATGAATGAAAGCCTACTGCTTCCGTTTCACAAAACACACAACGTTCCTACAATTGTTTGGCCGGACCTAGCCTTTTGTCACTATTCCAAGGATGTTCTGGAGTGGTACAAGACGAATGGTGTCAATTTCGTGCCGAAGGATCTTAATCCCCCAAACTCTCCAGAGTTGCGGCCAATTGAAAAATATTGGGCTATAATGAAGCACAAACTTCGTAAGCATCCTCAAGTTGTCACTACAGAACAGGAAATGTTGAAGTCATGGTTGAAAGCGGAAAAAAAATGTCGATTCAAGCTTTGTACAAAATCTTGTGCGTGGTATTAAAAAGAAAGTTCGGGCTTTTGGATTTGGTAAAGAAATACAGTGAATTAAAGATTATACATTTTATTTTATTCCCTGAATATTTCATGACAATCGTTTGAGAGACTTGTTTTTGAGGACGAGTTTTTTTTTTTTTAATAATCGTTTATTTGTAAAGGCTCAATCGAATCATTTTTACAGAGCCAAATTTTCATATGTATATACATCATTTATCTTAAAACTAAAGTTAGGAGGATAGAGCCGATTACTCGCGGCCGTCTCGAGGTTAATAGGAATTACAAATTACGGATGGGAAAGAGGGTGGGAATTTAAGGTATGGTTTACATGACAAATTAAATTTAAATTCTAAATTATCTAAAAACTTATAACTATACAATTTATGGTTTACTTTTGACTTGAACATTTTTTGAAAAAGAAAAAAAACACACACATACACACATACACAGATAAAAAAAAACTTATAGTAAACATGCAGGTTAAACTAACTACAATCTAAGCCTAATGTTAGTCAAAAACATATAAATGAGTTTCATAAACTCCAGATCACGTACAGCCAAAATATCTCAAACCGGTACATTGGGTTGTCTACTTCGAGCCCGAAGGGAATCATAAAGCTCAGATCTGACTCCACGATGCTCAGCACATGACCAAATAATATGATCTGCTTCCTGATAGCCTTGTTCAACACTCGCAGAGATTGCTGTCGCTCACCCCAACCCGGTATAAATGAGCGTTCAAAGAATAATGATTGGACATGAGGCGAGACATGACACGAATGAAGTCTCGACCCACATCCATCCCCTTAAACCAGTCTCTTCGACACCTTTGGGATGATAGAATGTTGCCATCGCCCCAAATCTCCTTTACTCCATTTATACTGCCAGCTGACGAGTGACTGTTGACGAAAAATAGGAAAAAAATCGTTGAAGGCGATTTGTCGATCACAAATATCGCCTTCCATAGCGCCCACCTTTGCAAGCGAGTCCGCTTTCTCATTGCCCTGAGTGTGATGACGAACGGAATAGTGTTGTGTTTTTTGTGCTCATAATTTTTAATTATTTTACGTGTGAAAAGTGTTGCGATACGCAAAAGAAATTTTCTAACGCGCATCCAGAGTGTTTTTGTGATCAGGCTAAGTTAAAGAACAGTTGCGATTGCAGCTTGTTCTAATTAAATTTTAATTTTATTGGTCGTTCAACCGGCGCCCCGGGAGACCATTTGTGCTATTTTTTTGCCTTGTCTTTTTCTTTGGTAAGGTCGTTGGTTATCGGTAGCGTCGACGTATAATGTGTTTTGAGCCTACTGCTTGACAATGGCCTGTTGTTATACATGCAATGAGGGAATGGTTGCGGCTGATCTGCCGTTAACTTGTGTGGGTAAGTGTGCGCGTGTATTCCATTACAAGTGTACACCACTTACGAAAGGAACGGCAAAGCTTGTGACCGATAATGCAAACCTTTGCTTTAAATGTGTAGACTGTCTATCAGACCAGTGTTGTGGTGGGCAAGAAGATGCGATCTCGGATGCTAAGCGGATGGAGGAAGGTATGAAAAAACTTTCGGACTCGATCACTTGCATGCGAGATCAAATTTCTGCCCAAATAGACGACGCGTTGAAAAACGGGATGGAACATTTGAGACAAAGTATAAATAAGTCTTTTGATAAATTAATCTGTGAGAAATTTGATGCTATGACAAGTTCAGTTTTGGAGATTAATGCGCGAAAAAGTTTAGCTGCAATGAATGATGCCCGCGCGCGGTCTGAGACGATTCATTCCGAATCCGATCTGTTGCAAATTGGCAAAAAGCGTAAAATTCAAACAAGCGATAACGATGCAATTGATGATGTTTTTCAAGGCAACGCAACTTTTGCGGATGTCGTAAAGAGGCGCAATGAAAATGTGAATGATAAAAGTAAACAAAATAGTAATATTAAAGGTAATAGTAGTAAAAAAAGCAATCGTAAGGCTCGTCCGGTCATTGTGATCAAACCAAAAGAGTCCAAACAAGCTTGCGATGATACTCGTAATTTTGTGAAAACTAATTTAGATCCTAAAACACACAAAATTAGTAATTTTAGGAATGGAAAAGATGGTGCCATTATTGTTGAATGTGCCATCGGAGCAAATGTAACTAATGTGAAAAATGGTATTGAAAGCAATCTGGGTGAAAATTATAGTGCTGTTGTTCCCACGTCGGTGCCAAGATTGAAAGTAGTGGGCATGAGCCGTCAATTATCCTCCGATGTTTTCATAGACTATTTGAAAAGTCAAAATGAAAACATCGCAATAAATGATGTAAAAGTAGTTAGAATTTACGAAAATCCACGGTTCATTTACAACAAGTTTAGTGCGGTAATTGAAGTCGATTTGGATACATATAATTGTATGTTAAAAGCAAATGAAGTAAATGTAGATTTTGATCGGTGCTTTGTGTATCCTGACATTAATGTTCTGAGATGCTTCAAATGTGGAGAATTTGGACATAAGAGCATTGATTGCAAAAACTGTGATACATGCTCTCGGTGTAGTCAAAACCACAAGACATCGGAGTGTACGTCAACTGTTTTGAAATGTGTTAATTGTTTGAAAATGAATAAAGAACGTAAAATTAACTTGGACGTAAACCATGCCGCATTTAGCTCTCAATGTTTGGTGTACAAGAGACTTTTTGAACAAAAGAAAAGCAGCTTGCGTTTCAATAAATAGCAACCGAGTTCCAGGCAGAATGGTAATCAATTTAATTTTTTGTATTTCAATATTGCGGGGTTGTCAACAAACTACGTAGCATTACGTCAGATTGTAGAAGAAAAACGTCCACTTTTGGTTTTGTTAGCAGAAACTCACATTGTTGAAATTGAAGCCTTTGATCAATACTGCATTCCGGGATATAATGTTGCTGCTTGTTTATCACATTCTAGACATACTGGCGGTGTTGCTATTTATGTCAAAGAATCAGTTCAATTCAATCTTCGCCACAACGAAATGGTTGATGGTAACTGGTTCTTGGGCATAACAGTTGTACGTGGCATGATGATGGGTAACTATGGTGTTTTATATCACTCTCCCAGTTCTAGTGACCAGCGTTTTATTGAAATTTTAGAGAACTGGCTTGAGGTATTTCTTGATTCGAGTAAATTAAATATAATAGCTGGTGACTTCAATATAAATTGGCGTGATAATAATAATTCGAATCATTTGAAGCATTTAGCTAACTTTTTCAATTTAAGACAAACGGTAGATGAATATACGCGAATTTCCAGGCACAGTAGAACTTTGATTGATCATGTTTATTCTAATTTTGATTCTGTTTGTTCAGTTGTCGATACTGATTTGAAAATAACCGATCATGAGACAGTAGGTATTAACGTAATTGAGAATAACTTGAATAATAGCGATGATTTTGTGAAATTGAAGTGCTGGAGGAAATATTCAAAACAGGCTGTTTCTAACCTTGTTCAGAGAAGCGTGGATTTTCCAATCGCGAGCGGTAGTTTAGATGAGTCTGCAGCTGTTCTTACTAATACCATGAAAACGTGTACAAATAAGCTAGTTGAACAAAAATTTGTTTCTTTGAAGAACTCGAACAGCTGGTACAATTTGGATCTTTTGCGTCTTAAACGCAAGAGGGATAAATTGCACAAAAAGTTTTGTAGATCTAATAGTGCTAATCATTGGAATAAGTACACAATCGCGCGGAATAAATATTCACAATCCATTAAAAAAACTCGTTGTGAATATATACAGAGGAAAATTGATCAACATCAAAACAACAGCAGAGAGTTATGGAAAATTTTGAAATCATTATTGAAACCTAGCAATTGCAGACCGCGGTCCATAACTTTTGAAGGCACAATAGAACAGTCTGAACAAGCAATTGCATCTAAGTTTAATGATTATTTCGTCAATAGCGTTTCATTGATCAACCAATCAATTGAATTGGTCGATGAACCTGATGAATTAAACCAGCCAGTTAATATTAATTGCAGATTTGAAAGTTTTCACCCGATCACAATAGATGAGCTTAGAAATATTTGCTTTTCCTTAGGAAAAACGGCTGGAGTAGATAATGTTAATGCTAGAGTTATTCAAGATTGCTTTCATGTCATTGGTCACACTTTACTGGACCTTATTAATGAATCATTGCAAACTGGGCACGTGCCTGAAGTGTGGAAAGAATCGTTGGTTGTTCCGATTCAAAAGGTTGCTGGGACGATTAAAGCCGAAGAGTTTCGGCCTATCAACATGTTGCACACATTAGAGAAAATTTTAGAGCTTGTTGTGAAAGGCCAGTTGTTAGAATATTTGAATAGTAATTCTTTGTTGATTTCGGAACAATCTGGCTACCGGGAAGGCCATTCTTGTGAAACCGCGTTAAATTTAGTATTAGCAAAATGGAAAGATAACTTAGAGAGTAAACAAACAATTTTTGCTGTTTTTTTGGATCTGAAACGCGCTTTTGAAACAATTTCTAGGCCCTTGTTGTTGAAAGCATTAAAGCGCTTTGGAATTTCGAGTACTGCATACAGATGGTTTGAAAGCTATTTGTCTGACAGAACTCAAAGGACTGTTTTTAATGATTCTGTTTCCAGTCCCGTGGGGAATAACCTTGGTGTGCCCCAGGGAAGTGTATTAGGGCCCCTTTTGTTTATTATGTATATTAATGACATGCGACGTGTTTTACGATTTTGTGACATTAATCTGTTTGCAGATGACACTGTGTTATTCATTGCAGCTAAAGATTTAAATGAAGCCGTTACCCATTTGAACGAAGATTTGCGTTTTCTAAGTAGATGGTTGAAATGTAAGCAATTGAAATTGAATATAAGTAAAACTAAATTTATGGTAATTTCACAGAATCGAGTAAATGAGAATGTCTCAGTTACGATTGATGGTGAGACAATTGATCGCGTTCGGGAGATTAAATATCTTGGCGTGATTATTGATGACAAGCTAAAGTTCAACGCTCACATTGACAATGTCATCAAGAAAATTGCCAAGAAGTATGGAATTCTATGCCGATTGAAAAACGATTTAACTACTTGCAGTAAAATACAGCTATACAAATCAATCATCTCCCCTCATTTAGAGTTTTGCCCTTCCATTTTATTCTTGGCCAACCAAACACAAATATTGAGGTTACAGCGTTTGCAGAATAAAATAATGCGCTTGATTTTAAGATGTAACAGATTCACTTCCTCGACTTTTATGTTAGACGCTTTACAATGGCTATCAGTGAAGCAAAGAATTGTGTATTTAACTATGGTGTTCATTTTTAAAGTAGTTAATGGTTTGCTTCCTCGATATTTGTGTGATCGAATTGAAAGAGGAAGTGATTTTCATAGATATAATACTAGAAACGCGGATGAAATAAGAACACCGAATTTCTTGACATGTGCTTCACAAAACTCATTATATTTTAAAGGAATAAATGTTTTCAATTCGATGCCAAGACACATTAAACGTGCACCAACACTTTCAGAATTTAAAAGACTATGTATTTCACACGTTAAAACTGTATTCTGAGCAGCAAGCGAAATTTTTTTTTTCAAATATTTATGAAGATTGTACCTGACGATGTTTTACTATTATAAAACGGATTATTTTGTGTGGACCATTTCTTGTACATTTATGTTGCTTTTTTTTTTAAAAATGAAGAATGTTTCTGACGAAGTTCTTTACAAACGGATTAAAATGAGTTGGCTATTTTATTTTTTACATTTTATTTTTTCACGTTTACAATACTACAATACTCACTATTTTGTTCGTCACAGTGATGATGATGGAAATTTGTATAATGTTGTGTTAGTTTAAAAAAAAATAAAGAAAGAAGTCTACAATTGTTTGAGCCTCGCGCGCGGTATACAGATATGATGGACTTCTTTTTGAATTCGTTAAAAAAATTGGCCTTTGATGCTTTAGATGGTACTATGAAATAGTAGCGAGTTGTCTGGCTGAATGTCGGGGAATTTTTCGTCAATTCTTTTGTGGTTGAAAGTAAAAGTTTGACTAATGCCGGTCCAGGATTTTTTCGGTTTGGAAACATTCTTGACATCCCTGGTGAGATATTCTTGGCCAGCCCTAAACTAAGCTGGCGGCTCCATTAGTGTTGGAACTGCATTGGCTCTGTAACGGGCAGGATCGAATATTGGCTTGTCTTTTGATAATGTCCTTTTACTGGATTCTGTGATCTGAATTGCAACAGAATGTCCTGATCGCTGGGAATACTTGCGAATTTTTGTGGTTAACATCAAAGCTTTTCACGATTATGTCGCTGTGAAGCAAATGGATACTTTTGAAGAAATTTATATCTGTAGATGAAATCAGTTCGTTTTTTTTGCATAACTGGTTTGAATTGTTACCAAATTAATTATCTTAGAGATAAAATCGTCTAGCTCAAACCTTTGTAGGGGTAAGGGCGGGACCATCATCATCATCATCATCACCACAACCCCTCTCTCCCTCCCTCTACCTCATTTTTCTTTAAATTTCCTTTTCCCCCCAAAAAAAATTTAACTATACCCCCCAACAAGTCCCCCCACACAACCAAAACTTCCTTGTCTTATTTGACAGCTTGGTTTTCTTGAAGGCTATTTGCTTCAAACACAATATTCGCGGCGGAAGTTGTCGTGTTTTGGCGTTAATTTGATTCGAGAGAAAAATCTTCCGTGTTATATTTAGTGAAGTGGTTATCACAACGATAGTATTTTTTTATTGTTTATCAGCCAGGTATTATTATGTTTATCTAAATAACTTATACTAGTTGTTTTAAAGAAGAAGTATTGTAAAGAAATATAATCCATTGTGAACCAAGCTTAAAACGTTAAAATCGTCACTAGCGCCACACCAAAAGTGGCAGGCTTCAAGAACTAACACTCTCTTCAGCCCTTCGCTATGAATATCGACTCATTTGAAATTTTGACAGATGCATAGTTATTTGGAATTTGACAGATAGTTTTCATAAGGGCCAATGTCGTAAACGTAAACAATGGTTTCTTCATCAAATTTCTTGAAAATGCTAACTTACTCAAGTAAACTACCACTTCTACTGTAAAGTGGAACTCCTCTTATGTACCATCATCGTGGTAATTTACTATGATTAGGTTAGCATTCTCGAGAAATTTGCAGAAGAAGCCTTTGTTTACGTTTGAGACATTGGCCCTTATGAAAAGTCTCTGTCGAATTGAAAGTTGTTGATCAGAAATTTCGCGAAGTCCTGGAAAAAATAAACCTTGAGAAAAACTCGAAACATCATGTTGTCGGAAGAAATACACATCTTTATGTTGATTTTTGTGATTTTTTATTATTTTTTTAAGCCAGATGATAATTCAGCTGAAATGTTTACACATTGTATGCTTCTATCTCCAAGAATCGTAAGACTAAATATTGGGACTGCAAATTTCATGTTATTAAAATGAATTTATTTTTAAGGGAATGAGATATGCCATGAAGTGTCCTGGATCCAGGGTTATGACGGAGATATTGAATTTAAACCCGGATTTTATAAGAGATCACCTAAAGGTTTCAGCTGCCTTTTTCCTGAAAATGTATCGCTTGTTTCCTGAAAAACGATCTGGATGGGAAGTAGAAATAGAAGTTGCTGTCTTCCTTTTCTGGTTAGCCACAGGAACAAGCCGTAGAGTTGGTGGTGCAGTGTTTGACGTCCCTAAAAACACCACAAAGAGAATCTGTGACAAGTTGCTAAATTTTACGCTTAACATTTTAATGAAACAGATCATCAAATAAATATTAATAATGTCCATAGTAAAGCACGAACCATTGTTGAATGCGTCTTTGGTCAGAAAAAAGAAGGTGGCGAAGTATTTTTAATAAGGAACTAGAACTAAACATACAAAACTGCATAAAAACTATTGTAGCGTGATTACGTCTTACATAATATCTGTGTGGATATGAACGATATAATGGAAGCAGATTTGGACGTACCAGAAAAACCCACACAAAGTAGTCAAAATGAAACTGAACATCAACCTGTTTCCGATACAGGGGAAGGTATTGCTTATCGTTTGCAGCTTTTGGATGAATTGGAAGCTACTATAAATCAACAGAACTCACGAAACAACCAATATGGAATTTAATGCATCATTCTCTGTAGTGCAATAAATGTATACAGGATAAATTGATCTTTTTTTTTTATTTTCCCATCATATCAATCAAGATCACAAGGACAGCTTAAAATTCAGGTTGGTTTCGAATTAGCTATTGCTACGCTTCTCTCACATATTACATATTTGAATCTGACAAAGTGGTGTTGTCGAAAGGCACAGTTATATCATAGACTAACTCTCAGACTAGTAGGTCCCAAACAAATACGATTTTTTTCTTGGCTGAGTCAGTACTAGCACATCGGTCCCAAGGTCGGTCCCAAGCTTAATAATGCACCCCTTATAATGAACTCACACGAACACACTCTCAAATATTCTGTCAAAATAACACAGCAAATCAAAACAAAGGCGCAAATATGTATAGTTAGGTGCTGGCTTCAAGGTGTACTTCGGACCAAGGGGTTCTACAACAGTGAACCAATTTAAAATCGCTAGTTGCATATTGATTGTTGGTTATATTCTGTGACTGAGCGATTGATTTCAAGAGTAAAAGACATTTTTGCTTTCTTTCCTCTTCCGTTTGGATTCTTTTCGAAAATACTCAGACATGTCCTGCTGCGAGTATCATTTCTTCCTCTTATTCTCGGATTCCTGTTCCACGGATCTTCTACACCAGGACTCTTTCGATGACATTCGTAGTCAGAAGGACCAGCCACAGGTGAAATGTTTGAATTTGGCATAGAGGCTCGATGATGCGTATCGTCGGGAGTACAGGGAAATGGTTCCGGATCGAAAACAATGAAATCGCTGACGTTGAAATCCCCAGGATCATCAATGTTACCCTGAACAGTATCCGGAATTTTAGGTGCATTTCTGATCACGTCCCCGTTGCTGTTGACTGTTGGAGGATAACAGGTATGCTGCGTTGACATGAATTCATGCATTTTAATGAAGTGCACCCATTGGTCGGCTCTCTGTTCTCCGTTCTCGGTGGCACCTTCAGTTGAGGGAGCGATGAGTTGCTGAAAGGAGAAGTGTTTTTACAGCTTTGTTTGACGATCTATAAAAGTATACTTACCTTGTATTTCTTTGCCAAATTATTCCACTTCATCTTGTGATCTGCTCGACAGATGTCGATGTTTCTTGAATGGTTCTGAAAATCGTTTCAAACGGGTAAAATATTTCGCTAATGCATGAACAAAATAGTTACTTTCCGCCAGGCCTCCTATTTGTCGAAAAGCTTGCTGGTAAACATTTCGTTGTGATTAATCTGAGTCCTAACAAACATTGCATGCCGTGTAACAGCTTATTCAATCCAAAATAAGCTTCTTAAGCAAAAAAGTAGCTTATTCAGCTTTTATACAGCTCAAATTGTTTGTTGGGGTGTTTATTAAACTGACCACTTCTGCCACGGTCACTGGAAAAAGACAAATATTAGCCATATAAATACAATACTCGTAATGTTATGAATTATACTTTTTTCCACCTTTAGCTTGCCTTCCATTTCGAAGTACTAGTTTCCACCGACGACAAAAACAAACATACGCTCTCTCTGGGACGCGATGAACTCTGCTCGCTCTCTCTTCGCCAAATATATGAAAAAGGCCATTGTGCCAGAAAAACCCAGATTATATGTGATTTAAATTTGAATTGCCTTATTCTACCAGCACACCTCATGAAATGTGATTAAAACCAGGTTAAAATCCATTGCATGTAAATAAATTTATTCACAATTGAAAATACATGAGGTGTTTACATCTTTACATTTTGGCACACACATCCTTTTAACATGTCAAATCACTTTGGGATCTGCAAATAACTATCGAGCTGTCAAAATTAACCATCCTCCAGAGCTGGGTTATTTTCAACCGGAGGGGAAATTACTATCGAACTGTCAAATTTTAACCAAAAGTAGAAAAAAATCGCCAAATGGTTCACAGCCTAAAACACTTCTGGATCAACAATAGAAAAGGGCCTATCAACATTTGTAAACAAACACTTTTGAGGCCTTTTTCTCGCAAGCCGTTGGCTACACACGCAAACGTACAGAATCATCGTGTAGGGGAAACTTTCCCCTACATGATGATGGTATTGGTTTGCGTGGGTGGCCTATGCTTTGCGAGGAAATAGGCTCAGAAGTGTTTGTTTACAAATGTTGATAGGCCCTTTTCTATTGTTAATCCAGACTTTTAAATTTACACACTGAACCGAAACAAAACACTTTCAAATCAAACGAAGCACTTTCGTTGGAGATAATTTTACTTTCAGTTTAATGAAAAATAAACAATTTGCAGAAGTAGAGAGCAAAAGTTTTAATAAAACAAGATATATTTTTTGTGTGCAAAAGCGTGCAAAAGCTATGAGGACGAGGTAAATGCAACAAAGACTACAAACTACATAATAGCCATTAGGGTGACAATGGAAGGTTTGGGGAGAAATCCAACGAACTTTAAAAAACAATATTGCTCTCAACTTTCCATTACCCCAGAATTTGACCCTATGGAACATTTGAGCTCAATCGAACATGGTTTAGGGTACCTGTAATCGATCAAAGGATCGACATTTTGACATTTTTACAAAGGGAGACGAAAGGAAAAATGAATTTTGTTTTTCGCTTTCAAATGACTCATAAATGCACGGGCTTAAAATGGTGAGTTGACAACTTCAAAGGAGGGTGCGGCCGACCTCTCGTCCTCATAAGTTCCTACCTCACGCCTCCACGAGTCATATGTTCACAAAAGACTGCCAGCTGAAACATGGAGATGCTGGTTGGCGTAGCCTGGGCAATGTTGTCAATCTGACAATAGCAAAGTGAGGGGGTTCGACTGAAGGTCGTGTACCTTTAAATCATATTGTGTATATACCATTCTCATTTGATCAATAATTTCAGCTCACTTTGGAATCATCCTTGCATTCCCAAACTATGTAAGAGCCTGGAGCAACAAGACAGGCGTCAAAGGCTCAATTTGTTTTTCAGCATTTCAGCATAACATTTTATTTAAAATTGCACTTCTGAACTTCAACTACTATATTCATAAAAGACTGGCATGTGCTTATAAGTAATGTAGGATTATATTTTAATATTGTGTTAAGTGACATTATTTATTGTTCTTCGTCTCGAATTAAAAAAAAACTCAACAGACTGGTTCTCAACCTAGGTTTCTAATTCTATTCTTGAACACACATTTAGATATATTAAAACCAAAAACAGCACTCACATTGTTAAACGATCTAACACAGTTATCGAAAGGGTTGTTTTGCCCATACGTAGTTCTATGGCGACTGACTACAAGTAAACTACGGTCACGAAGCTGGCGAGAAGGTGCATAAAAATTGATGTTTTGCAACAGCGCCGGGCAATCTACACTACCTTCGACAATGTCAAAAACAAATAACCTCTGTAGGTTAGTACGTCTGTGCATTAATGTTTCTAAATCGATCAGTCTACAACGACTCGGATAGTCAGGTAGATTTGCTGGGTCATTCCACGAAAGTTGACGAAGAGCATACCGTTCCAAATTTGCGTTGAACCCTTTCCATCCGGATGCTCTGAACTGAGTGATAAGGCGACCACACGCTAACAGCATACTCCATGATGCTACGAACGATCGAACAGTACAGCGCCTTGAGAGCATATATATCGGTGAAACCACTTGTATTGTGGTGCTGCAAATGCCTCTGCGGTAGTTGTGCTAATATGCTCATTGAACCGGAGTTTTGTATCTACACCCTAGCGGCACACTTGTTGTAAATCGGTCGAAATAACTACAATGTGACTCAGTTAAGTTACAATCAAGTTGGTGAAACCAATTATGCTGACGTTGTGCTGCTTGGGCAGTAACCCCTAGGTCACGAATTGCTTGAACACGCTCTATAGCTTCTGAGCTGATGGAGTATTCAAACTCTGTTCGGGATTGCCGGTGGGTGAACGAAATAACTTTGCACTTTTTGATGTTCAGTTCCATTCCATTCACAGTACACCACAACAAAATCTCGTCGATGTCAGCCTGAAGAGCGCAACTGTCGAGATGCGATGATATAAGCTTGTAGATTTTTAGATCGTCAGCGTAGAGGAGAAAGCGTGATTTCAGCCGAAAGCACAGCTCATTCATGAACAATATAAAAATCAGTGGTCCCAGAACGCTTCCTTGCGGTACATCTGAAGTGACGGAGAAGATGCGTGACCGACTACCGTTTAATTTGACGAAAGCGCTCCGACCAGATAAGTAAGAGCGCAACCACTTTGTGATCCAATTAGGAAAGCCCAGATACTTCAGCTTGTCAATTGCAAGAGTGTGACGAACCTTGTTGAACGCTTTTGAAAAATCGAAGTTTATGGCATCAACTTGGTGACGATTCTCAATTTCTGTTGATAGGAAATTTTCGTAAGACATCAGATTCGTTGTCGTGGATCGCTTCGTAATAAAACCATGTTGAAATTCAGAAATCAGCGGTCGAGATACAGCGTAAAGAGCTTTGTGAACCAATTGTTCAAACACCTTGGCCATACAGCATAAAAACGAAACACCTCTGTAATTTTCAACAGCATGTTTGTCGGTGTGATTGAGGCTAACTTCCACGCTTCGGGAAAAGTACCTTCACTGAGTGACCTGTTAAAAATAGTCGTCAAAGGCATCATCAGTGAGTCAGCACATTTTCCTAAAAACAACGGCGGTATCTTGTCTGTGCCCGACCCTTTCAACACATCCAACTTTTCCAGGGCTGACAAAACTTCATGTTGTCTCACAACTAGAGCAGGACAATTCAAATTGAAAGCAGGACAGGATTTAAGACTGTCAGCGGAAAAAGTTGGTGACGTTTGAGTGTGTACATTTTCGAATAAATCGGCAAACAGATTAGCTAGCTCGTGAGGTTAATCGGCCGAACACACTCAACACAGCATCGCATATGATAGCGCATATGAGTACAACGTGGAGGCCATATACGTTCATTCGTCCATTTAACTCCATGTGAAATGTACGCATATCGCCTCCACTTTATACACATATCCGTTGTTATATGCGATCTTGTGTTTACTGGGAAGTTTCTTTGAAAGTCATGTCCGAAGGGATCCGGTTAGATTGCTTACGGCTTTGAATATACGACCAAAAGGATGACGGGTTCTGCTTCGCAGTCTGCTCCAATCGTCTTATATAGCAACAAAAAGCAGCGTCCTGGCAATTGGCGGTTCACAGTAGTCCGTGATCGCAAATAGCGTTTACGACCTTTTCGCACAATGTTACGGAGATGCTATAACTCAGTTCTCTACCACGGTTGCTTAAACGAATGAGGCCTACTTATTTGACGTGGAACATATTCCTCCATAATGTCGTACAATTTGTCATAAAACATACGTACCGTTTCATCAGTATCTTTTGCACGAAACATTTCAATCCAATCGACGTCCATGAGAGCGTTATTCAGTTCCGGAAAGTGGCAACGTCGAAAATCGAAATCATCAATGATGTTCGAGTCGCTAGCTGGTTGCACGTAGGAGGCATTCACGTCAATGCGAAGAACGAATGGCTTGTGATGGTTGTCAATTCGGAGGAGGGATGACGGAGGTTCGATAAGTTCAACATCGTTTGGTTCGTTAACAAATGCCAAGTCAAGTGTACGACCATTCGAGTTTAGCAGCCTGTTGATCTGATGTAGTCCGGAGGCAATCATTGATTCAACCAGAGCGATTTCCTGTTCAGTCGATGCGTTAGACGGCAGCAAGCTATTGATCTCTTCATCGTAAGACCATACCAACTGAGGTAGGTTGTAATCTCCAACGATGACAATATTATCAGAATCCGACGCACTTTCACAGATTTGCTGGACTGTTGCGGAATGCGCTGAGTACAATTCCGGAGACGAGTTCGGTCGAAGATAGATTCCGCAAACAAAGATCGTCGCCTTGTCTAGTTTGATACGCACAGCGATTTGCTCAATACTACCACAATCAACAAGATCTACCGACGTGCAGTTGAGGTTTTCTTTAACCGCAATTAAAACTCCACCCCCTCGCTGAAGGTTGCTAAAAGCTGCACTGCGATCACACCGAAATATCGAGTAGCTGGCAGCAAACTCTGAACTAGCGATATCAGAACGAAGCCTCGTCTCAGTGAGTAAAGGGTGATACGGTCAAAATTTGGTCAAGGGAAAACGCGTGTAAATCGGTGAAATCGTTTATTTAAAAAATCAAATTAAATTTCTTTTTCAAGTTCAATTAGTATAAAATTCAGGAAAAATATTCAGTTAGGCTTCCGCTTTTCCAAATCCGAATTGCCGGGCCTTACGCTTGACCCCTGCCATCAGATTTTGTACAGCCACCTTGTCCACCTTCTTCGCCGCAGAAAGCCAGTTTGCCTTGAACTGCTGCTCGTCCTTAGCAGTTTTTTTGGTCTTCTTTAGGTTCCGCTTGACAATAGCCCAGTATTTCTCAATTGGGCGGAGCTCTGGCGTGTTGGGGGGGGGGGGGGTTCTTGTCCTTGGGAACCACCTGCACGTTGTTGGCGGCGTACCACTCCATGGCCTTTTTACCGTAATGGCAAGATGCCAAATCCGGCCAAAACAGTACGGAACAACCGTGTTTCTTCAGGAAAGGCAGCAGACGTTTATTCAAACACTCTTTCACGTAAATTTCTTGGTTGACAGTCCCGGAAGCTATGAAAATGCTGCTTTTCAAGCCACAGGTACAGATGGCTTGCCAAACCAGATATTTCTTTGCGAACTTTGACAGTTTCGTGTGCTTGAAAATATCTGCTACCTTTCCCCTTCCTTTTGCCGTATAAAACTCCTGTCCCGGAAGCTGCTTGTAGTCGGCTTTGACGTAGGTTTCGTCGTCTATTACCACGCAGTCAAACTTCGTCAGCATCGTCGTGTACAGCCTCCGGGATCGCGCTTTGGCCGTCGTATTTTGTTTATCATCGCGATTTGGAGTCACTACCTTCTTGTAAGTCGATAGTCCGGCTCGTTTTTTGGCTCGATGCACGGTTGTAGACGATACACCCAGCTTATTTGCGGCATCTCGGAGAGATAGGTTAGGGTTTCGCTTGAAACTACCGGCAACTCTCTTTGTCGTCTCAGCGGCTTCCGGTTTTCGATTTCCCCCCGATCCATACTTCCTGACTGTCGACAAACGTTCCCCAAACACTTTAATTACATTTGTAACGGTTGATTTGGCAACTTTTAGCGATTTTGCCAACTTTGCGTGCGAGTAGCTCGGATTTTCGCGATGCGCGAGCAAAATTTTGATACGCTGCTCTTCTTGCTTGGACGGCATTTTGACAACTGAAGAGTGAATTCCAAAATCAAAATAGGAGCAACATTCTACACACACACACCTTCAAAATGAGGGGTGTTCAGGTTTTTTAAATGCAAAATTGAAAGAAATACGTCATGTTGATATTGACCAAATTTTGACCGTATCGCCCTTTATAATAACTTCGTATTCAAAGGCAGAAAGCTTTAGAAAGAACTCGTTAGTTTTAGTACGAATGCCTCTCACATTTTGATAGTATACCGTTAAATATTGCAGGTAGGTTTATGGCAAGATGGTAAGATAAGCCATTTAATTCAGAAATCATCAAACCGGACTCTTCGATCACTCCAATTGCTATCTTTGAAATGTTACTAGAACGGTATGAGGAATAAAATATTTCAACTTGTCTTATGAAATAATATCTTTTATTGAAATTTTATCTTTGATATTTGCTGTTTTCAGCTCTTCCAGGACTACAAGGATATTAATACATATCTAATTTTTATTTATGTTTCAGTAGCAATCCATTGGATGTATCATTCAAGTTTGAAATATGAATAAATTAGCATTTTTGTCTTTAATGATATCTTAATTGTTGTGTACAAAATATACTAAATAATAAATAACATATAACGGGGAAAGGGAGGGACCATCAGGGCACCCAAATGAAACGATATGGATAGGGAGCATGTTTCTGTATCCTCCCTATTGTTAACATTTCGCGGAACGAGGGCGGGCTCTTCGACCTCATCTATTGGGTTTATTCTGTCAATCGAGGGCTCGATTCTAGTGTTGTCTGTGTGACCTTGCTCTTGGAAGGAGATTCTTTTCCCCATATACGCGATTTTCGCGTAAGTGTCTCTGCTTACGGACCCGCCCAAACGTTTTTGGCCCTTCATACAGGAGCTTGATGATCACAAACAATAATAGAATCCTGATCAAATCGTTTTTAAGATTATTCCACTGCTATGGAAAGTAACCTTGCTACAATAGATGGTAGTATTACATCATCATCATCATCATCATCATCATCATCATCATTAAAATGACTCATAAATGCACGAAACTTCGAGATCTGACGTTATTTTGATTTTTTGTTTTTGAGAGATCGATGTTTTATTTCAAAATAATCTTGGGACTTTATTCGCATTTGTTTTTATATTTTTCATAGAAAGTACTACCCCAATGAAATATTTTGATTTTTTGTTTTTGAGAGATCGATGTTTTATTTAAAAAAATTCTTGGGACTTTATTCGTATTTGTTTTTATATTTTTCGTTGAAAGTACTACATGAGATGCTGTTAAGAGTGATATATCAAGAATCAAAACACTATAATGCACACTAAAGCCCAATTCAAAGTAAATTTGGACGCATTGAAGTGATCATAACTCAAGAATTAAACAACAAACACGGTTGATCAAAACGTCAAACAAAATGATATTTATTCAGCTTTCAAACATTGTACCGTTTCGTACGTCGCACTTCACTTGTGATCGATGCCATCATGATCCGCACAGTCGCTGGTAACACTGTACCGGCGATCTTATTCCACTTTAAACGCATGTTTAGTGCATTTGTCACCTCTTTACCGCATCCTCGAAGTTTACGCTTGACAATTGCCCAATATTTTTCGATCGGTCTAAACTCAGGGCAATTCGGAGGACTAATACCTTTGGCGACGAAATTAACATTGTTTGCAGCATACCATTCTAGTACCTTCTTAGAGTAGTGGCAACAATCAATGAGCAACTAGCGATTTAAAATTGGTTCACTATTGTAGAGCCCCTAGTTCCGAAGTACACCTTGCAGTCTGCACCTTGCCATGCACTCTTGCGCTTTTCAGTACCTTTTGGTACAAGCAGCGGGTGGATAGTCATGAAGAAAACGAATATTTTTTTTGGCTCAGGAAGTTCTAGCACACCGATCCCAAGCTTAATGATTCGCCCCTAAGACCGTAGCTCACACCAATACACTCTCAAATATTCTGTCAAAATAACATAGCGAATCAAAACAAAAACAAAGATTCTTGTAACAAAAGGTACTGAAAAGCGCAAGAGTGCATGGCAAGGTGAAGACTGCAAGGTGTACCGTAGACCGGGGTGACTTCGATCACCGAGGTGACTTCGACCGCCAAGTCCGATATTTATTCAATTTAAAATTATCCTTCTCCAAGTGCCTGAATTTTTTAAGCTTTGAATCATATATATTAAGCATTTATTAGGGTATATAAATGCATTTTGTTTTTAGTATTTCTCTATTTCCTTCGCTATAAAAAAATATTTTAAAAAAATGCTCATTATGGTACTTTTTACCAAACCCAACAACAATATATTCAAGCAATAAAATGATTTTTACAAAAATCGACAACCACATTTTCGGATTACTTAAACATTCGTCTCTCTAAGCTAATCAAAAAATATTAATTTTGTATACATAAACAAATTAATGAATAAAAAAAAAATATTTTGATTAAAAATTAGGAGCAAACGAATAAACGCGACAACCTTCTCGAAGTAACTAGAAAATAAGAAGAATGATTAGTAATTTCCATTTAATTCCAACTACCTTTATTGCTTATCTTGACAGATACGCGTATTTCGTCTACAATGTGCAGACTTCTTCAGTGTCGTGTACTATCACTCGACTGAAAGAAAACCTTCGCCAGGGTCAACATTCGGTGGATCATGTGGTGGAAAGTGGCCATTTTATGTTGAAAAGAGTGGTTTGAAGTGTAAGGGATGACTCTTTGGGTGTTTGTGGGTTTTCTGAAAATTTCAAACTCTAAAGACGATGATGACAATGATTCTCTAACTACCAGAAGGTCGAGGAATGCAAGTTTCCCATCCTTTCCTATTTCATAAGTGAACTTGATGTCTTTATGGAGATTGTTGATTGCTTGAAGAATTAAGGGGAGATCATCTTGTTTAACTACGGCAAAGATGTCGTCGACGTATCTCCATCAGCGAGTTGGAAGTAATCCTTCCGTTTTAAGAATGGTTTCTAGATTTGCCATAAACAGTTCACAGAGGAATGGGGATAGAGGGTTTCCCATGGGGGCTCCTTTTAGTTGTTTATAGAAAGAACCTCTGAAAGTGAAGTATTTCTCTTCCATGCAAAGTCGGGTGAGCTTAAGGTACATTCGCACCTTTTGCTTCCATGCTGTATCATCTCCTTGTTTTAAAAGCCAATCTTCTAGAAGGTTAATCGCGTCCTTGATTGGTACGCTAAGGGCGGTGACGTCGAAAGATACCATTACTTCATTTTCATTTATATGACCAGATGAAAGAAGATGTTGTACGAATTCCTGAGAGTTACGAACTGAGCTTGTTGGGAATTGCTCGGAGATATCTTGAAATTCTTTCACTAGCCATTTTGCTAGCTTATGGGCTGGAGATCATCGCAGAAAGCTTAGAAATTAACAAACAACAAAACACAAATCTACTAAACAAAGACCAAGGTAACGGGTACACATGGCTCTTTAACTTAATACCCAAACGACATCAAAACCGACGCAGTGGAACACCCGCTGCTACGGAATAATCAGGTTAGGTATAAAGAAAAGGCGAGGTAGATATCAAGCATAATATTTGTTTTGGACTCAGGATAGCTTAGGTACAAGAAATGTTAGCTGTAGGTACAAGTGTTTGTATTTAGAAAATAGGATAAATACGGCAGGTGGCGAAGGTTTTCTTTCAGTCGAGTGATAGTACACGACACTGAAGAAGTCTGCACATTGTAGACGAAATACGCGTATCTGTCAAGATAAGCAATAAAGGTAGTTGGAATTAAATGGAAATTACTAATCATTCTTCTTATTTTCTAGTTACAGGTATTCCACTAAACAGCTCACACTCTCCATAATTCTTCTCGAAGTGTTGCACTACCTTCCAACCTGTCAAAGGGTTTGTTTTGTTTTGTTCTGTGTGGGAGAAAAGGTGTGTAACATTTATTTCGACAATTTAATGACATTGAGAAGTCCAAAATGCCGAGAAAGTACGTGAAAAAAGTTGGTGGAAGAGCTTAATTACAGTACAGTTCCGAATCGATGGATGCTGCGTTGGAGGCAGTACGAAAAAATCGATATTCACTGCGTGAAGCTGCTCGGACCTACAGCATTCCTTACAGCACCCTTCATGATACACTCAATGGACGGCACCTGCAGACGGTTGGTGGTCAGGCAATCTTAACCGATGCCCAGGAAGCGAATCTCCGGGAAACTATCAAAATTGTAGGTGAATGGGGATTCCCTTTGACTCCGGCCAGCGCATTTCTTGATTTCCTATCCATATGGGACGGATATGCGATTCACGGCAGTGTTGGTGTCCTTACACCGGTGTACTACCGAATTAAAAACGACATGAGTGAGGTATTTCTGTTTGTCTAATATTATGGTGAACTACTAAAAAATAGCAATGGATGGGTCGCTCATAAATTATGTCATGCTTTTGATGGAGGGGAGCTTTGGGAATTGTGATAATCTGTACACAAAATTTAAGGTCCATAAAAAACATGACAAAGGGGGAGGGTTTTGAAAACGGTCCTTTTTTGCGTGACATAATTAATGAACGTTCCCTTTAGGGAATGCTCCGCCCCTGTGCTATTCGGGAGACATCTGCATCAAACGGTTGGCATTAAAATTTGGTGTTTTTTTTATTCATTTAAGCACTTCAAATGGATAAAATTGATTTTGATCGAAGTCACCCCATTATTGAAAATTGACCACGGGAATTAAACAATTTTTTTAAAGTTCATCTGACATAATAAATTTTTAAAATTTCTGTGTAGTGTTATACTACAGATACCTGTTCTAGTTTTAAAAATGTAAAACAAAATTTTAAAGATAATTATCATGGAAAATTTCAAGAAATAGTTCAAAAAGTGATCGAAGTCACCCAGTTTTACGGTACTTCGGAACTAGGGGTTCTACAACAGTGAACCAATTTCAAATCGCTAGTTGCACATTGATTGTTGGTACAAGTATCGTTGTTTTTGTTTTGATTCGCTATGTTATTTTGACAGAATATTTGAGAGTGTATTGGTATGAGTTACGGTCTTAGGGGCAAATCATTAAGCTTGGGACCGAGCTTGGGACCGGTATGATAGTACTTCTAGCAACATAGTCCCTTCCTTGGACACTATGGCACCGAATTTCATCGTCAGGGACCAGTTTTTCATCGTAAATTATGCCAAGGGTCCCCCCTAGGTGAAAATGGAAAAAAAATTGGTCGTCATTTCTCCCTTTGGTCCCCCCTTGGGAGAATACGGTGAGCCAAATTTTTTTTTCAAATTTACCTATAGTCCCTTCCTTGGACACTATGGCACCGAATTTCATCGTCTACGACCAGTTTTTCATCGTAAATTATGCCAAGGGTCCCCCCTTGGCGAAAATGGAAAAAAAAATTTGGTCGTCATTTCTCCCTTTGGTCCCCCCTTGGGAGAATACGGTGAGCCAAATATTTTTTTCAAATTTACCTATAGTCCCTTCCTTGGACACTATGGCAAAAAAAGCCGAAAGAAAATTCGTTTTCTTCATGACTATCCACCCGCTGGTAGTGGCAGCTGGCTAGATCCGGCCAAAACATAACGTTGGTCTTGTGTTGCCAAATGAAGGGTAAAATCTGCCTTTTCAGACACTCTTTAATGTAAACCTTCGACGTCATTGTGTGAGATGGGATGAAAACCTTGGTTTTAAGGCCACAACTGCAGATTCCTTGCCAAATCATTAGTTTCCGAGCAAACTTATCAGCAAAAACAAATTTATACCTGGACGGGACATCATCACGACCAGTTGCCATATGTTTCGTCATCCATTAAAATACAACCATCGAATTTCGTCAAAACTCGTTCGTATAGTAATCGATTCGGATGTTTACTGGCACAAAAAGACTCGTATCCTTCTCTTGAAAGGATGTTACGCACGGTGGAAAAGTTGGAATTGTATTTCTTTGCCAAATCACGTATGGAGACACCTGGGTTGCCTTTCACGTATCTTAACACCTTTCTCCTAAGCTCTTTGTCCCTGGTGCCACTTTTATGATCGATGCGCTGTGCTCTATCCACACTCAGAGTATCCTTCTAACGTTTGATTACAAGACTCACCGTTGACTTTGGGAATTTTAACACTTTTGCTATTTTTGAGGCAGACCACGAAGGGTTCTCTAGATGTTTGTGCACAATTAATTTTCTTATCTCAAGTTCCATGATCCATAATTTCGAGATGCGTCGATCAATCGAGTAAAACTTTTCACCAATTTCTTCGTCAATGAAACATCAATGAATGCCTGTCTATTATTTGTTCCAACCACCAGGGACGCGGTGGTGTATTAAACCGTGCGTTCAGATTTACTTTGAATCGAGCTTTACCCAGCAATTTCGTCAATGGCTATCGTTTATTAATCTGAACTCCGAAATTTTCAAAATACAAAAATTCAAAATTTTGATCGATTATTGATCGATTATTATGTCCGATTGAGCCTAAATGTTGCATAGGTTCATATTTAAGGGTAATACATCTTTTGAGTACCGTGGTTTTTTTGAAATTCGAAAATTTCGTATTCATTGGCACCCTAATGACCATCTTGACAAACCAAGCGAAGTGCCAACAAATCTTCTATCGCCTAACGGATTGTTTGTTGGCGCTTTTAATGAGAAAAATAGAGAATTGCATGATTAAGATTTTTCGGCTGGAGCGAAATTTTAACAGAGGACACCTTAAAAACTATAACCCTGAAACCCCTAAATGCAATCATTTTTCTGTAAAGGTTTGCTGCGCCGAGCTTGTGGTCGACCCGGAGACTCGTTTTCAAAAAACGACCCTTCCGAAGCCACCCAACTGTGGAGTAGATCTCAGCGATCGGATCTTCGGTGGCCAGAAAACCGGCCTGGATGAATTCCCCTGGACCGCCTTGATCGAATACCGCAAACCGAACGGACAGACCGGATTCCACTGTGGTGCTTCGTTGATCAACTCCCGGTACGTCGTCACGGCGGCCCATTGTATCAATCCTCGCGGCTGGGAAATGTAAGTTTTTCCTTGCTTTTCCATTATGAAATTTATGACTTCTTGATCGTTCATTCAATTGACAGCGTCGGTGTCCGATTGGGAGAATGGGATCTGGAAAATGAGCGTGATTGTTTGGACGATATATGCGCTGATGCACCAGTCAATATGGAGGTGGAGAAGATTATTGTACATGAAGACTACAATACCCAGGTGGGGCAGCAGCATGACATTGCACTTATTCGGTTCACAAAGGAAGTCAACATGACGTCGTTCATTTCTCCGGTGTGTTTGCCCATTGACGATAAGCTTCGGACACGCAACATTGTCGGCAGCAAGGGATGGGCCGCAGGATGGGGTCGAACAGAGAATGGTGCGTTCCAGTGGAGTTGATTGTGATCAGAATAATTATTTGTATTATTTTAGGAAGTACTAGTAACATCAAGCTGAAAGTCGAACTGGGAATCCAGGACAGGCAGAGCTGTTCGAACACATACATCAAATCCGGCATAACTGTCCATCCTACACAGCTGTGTGCTGGAGGAGTGCATGGTCAGGATACCTGCAGCGGAGATTCTGGGGGTCCTCTGACGAAGCTAGAAACTGCGAATCATTTCCTTTTCGGGATCGTGAGCTTCGGACCAAGAAAGTGTGGGACTAAAGACGTACCGGGGGTGTACACCAACGTAGCAAAATATGTCGATTGGATTGAGAGCAAAATTTAAAAGGTAAATCTTAATTTTATGTAAGTAAATAAAATGTTTGAAGAAACGAGGCAAATTTGTTGTTATGTATTTGGAAGCCGAAATGTATTTCACCAATCTACCCAGTAAGAAATGTTAGTCTAACATTAGTCTAACGTTAGTCGAACACGTTAGACTGTTCGTCGAACATTTTGTCTAACTTTCGTCTAATGTTAGACGCCTGTTAGACACATCTGACACATGATGTTAGACGTTACTGAGGGAAAATTGTTAACCAGTTAGTATAACGTTAGGCGTAATATAATGCGGGTGGTTAGACCCCGTTACACTAGGTTTTTATTATGAAGTAAAGCTCGCAATCAAAGTTTTATGCTCGTTTGTAGACACTCTGCTACTAAAACAAAAAAACTTGGCACTTTTGGAATGCTAGCAGAGTGGAGACGACCATAAAACATTGATTACTCACCTATTTCTAAGCAGCATCCATCATTTTCCATCTTCCGCTTCTCGTGTTTGTTCCAACACCGTCGAGTTTGCCGACTGAGGCAAATGTCAGGAACAAAAAAAAGGACGACATCTGCGACGTAATTCGTGCGAGCTTTAGCTGCCAGCGTTGCCATGATTGTTTTCAATTATCTTAATAATATTGTTATTATATTAGTATTATTATATTCTTACAATATTATTGTGTCAAAAGAAATCTGATAACAAATGTATCTCAATAGTGCATTGCCCTAATTGGTAGATAGAAAGAATCATATTCACTGTCAAATTCAAATAATGCTAAATAACGAATATCATATTAATATTCCGATATTTCACTCTTACGTCTAAGATTTTAAATTTAGAGCAAATTGTATTGTGAGAACAATTTAAGATCAATAATTATCAATAATAATGCTTGATGATAATAAAACTCGAAAATTTCATCATTCGTGATATTTTGATTGAACATTTTAATTTATTTTCGAAATGTCAAGTTTAGGTGAAAATTCATAAAATAGGTTTTTAATTGCAAAACCTGCATGAAAGGACATCAAATTTATTAACAGTGCCAAAAGGTCCTGGCCAAAAAATTTTGATTCGGTATAAGAAAATTAGATAATATTTCTTTTTGATACGAAAGATTATGTTTACAAGTATACTTATATCGAGGTAAAAGTTATGTTTGTTCTAGTTAAGTTTTACGTTTTACTTTAAATGGGGTATGACTGTATTTTACTGTCTTTCGGCCTAGCAATACATTTGGCCTTTCAACCTAATAATGCGCGGCCTATTGGGGGTGGGTCTAATGGCATTCGGCTTAATGGGCCTAATGACCCATCACTCTGACTAAATTAAAAGCAATAGTCACTGAAACTCAACTCAGTAACTATATCAATAGAAGTTCATAAAAATCAACTTCCTTTTTTGAAGACATGTTTGTTATTAGTGAACCGATTATTTTCAACCAGGTATTATAATGCACACTCGAATTGATTAATATTATGAAATTTAAAGTAACAAAGGCTTGACATGATCATTTTAAATTTTTACTATGTATAGTTCCACTTAATAGCAAAATCAATTTAAATTATCTGTCTGAGTTCACAGTAGCGCTGTGTGAAGGGCCACCCTGATAAAAAATTACCTTAAACGAACGATATCACAAATCCTCCAACCATTTCTTTAGTGGTTTGGATGATTCCCCAAATAGATCGTGAAGAAAAATAACCATACGAAATTTATTAGCGCAAAAACGGAGGAAGACCCGTAAGCAGAAACACTTACACACAACCCGCGAAAACATAAGAATCTGCTTCCAACGATACGATCCAACAAGTTGAATAACCTAATTCGCAATACTTATTCAGGTTTGCATTAACTAAATCCAACAACAAGATTGTATAATTGGTTAAAAATGCGAATTTTCGAACAAGAAGATTCCCTAATCTATAGGGAGAAGACCCCTTTATTCACAAATTCTTAACGACGGGAAGTTGGCATTCCCACTCTCATCATCCAATTCGCTTCAACCGGTTGCCCTGATGATTCTTTACATATCCCAACTATCTGAATTTATACGTAAGAGAATATAATACACTGATAGGCAAAATAAAGTGCCCACCTCATGGTTTTTTCAATTTCTCTCATTTACTTGGTTCAAATTAAAGTAAACAGAGTGTAGTTTTTTTTCTTATTTAATTTTTTATATTCTTTTTAAGTTTCACTTATGGAATACTGAAAAAAAAAGGAGTTTTACTTAAAGAAAAAAAAATCAATTTGTGTTGAAAAAAAAACAGTGACAAAATAAAGTGCCCACTTCAAAAATCGATATGTTTTCGATAAGTTTCCATTGGAAAACCCCTCGATTGTTTATGTTTTGATATTTTGACATGTTTTGAAGCAAACGGCTCAACCTGGTGCATTTGTATACGTGATCGCATTTGATTCAATTGAAAAAAATGGAGAACGCAGTGCTTTCGAAAGCAATTCCCTTGTGTATCCGAAAATTGGTCCCAAATCGGTGTCTTTCTTACATCATACAACAAACCGCTTTTAATTAGAATTTCATATGAATTTTCTAGAAGCAATTTAAAATGTTCGTCCTATACTTTAACATGGGAGCTGTCAGATCTTTCACCACACGGTGTCTTCTTCTTTTTTCAACCTGGATTCATCCATAGTCAAATTGACAACATTGTCCAGGCTACGTCAACCAGCGCCATCAGCAGACTGGTCAGCTGGCAGTCTTTTGAGATCATATGACTCGCAGATAGGAACTTGTGTTGACAGGAGGTCGGCCGCTCCCTCCCTCCTGGTTGTCAACGCACCATTTGAAACCCATTTAAATTTACAGTCATACGTATACGTTTAAATACTGAACTAGACAGAAATCAAATTCTGGTCTAGAAAGTATGTTCAAAATTCGAGCTCTTGGAAGCGATAAGTATGAATAATAAATCAAACAAAAAAAGATGCAACTACTGCTTTAGGCTTCTGAATTAATGCTTTAGTACCAGAGATAATATCGAATAGTGTCAAAATATATTTTATCAGAGATGCTGTATATTAAGCTAAGAAATTTGTAGATCACTTAGGTTTGGTGCGTAAATGTACAGATAAATTGTAATTGATCAGTAATCTTCTCAAAGTGATTTTCAAAACATTACCAGAGTCTCAAGCTATCAATTATCAAGCTATTGAAATTCAGATTATTTTTTTTTGTAGAAAGATAAAAGGATTCATAGAATGATAGTTTTCGTTGGAAATATTGCACTGGGTTAGTTTTTTTTTTAAAGTAACCTGTATATTCTTCTCTGTAGTTCAGGGACAATCAATCAATTCAAGCCAATGGCTATTCATAAAGCATATATTAAGACATTCGTCTTGGTGAAATTTTTTATAAAAATCTAGTTCTGAAAATATTTAATACCGATGCAACGGTATGTATCAGACCTTAAAGCTATAAAACATCCCGTAGGAGTGTTAATATGAAAAAATAGTATTTTTACTACCGTAAATTATACTATTGAAATTCTATTATAAAACACATAAACAGATGCTCTGGCAACGCTGAAATCGACTTGGTTAGATCCCGAATCATGAAGTTTAGACTGGGCGCCCACTGAAGTGACGCAGGTGAAACATCTGTATGTATTCCAAAACATCTTGTCGACATTTTCCTCCCGCCGTAAGACTTCGACTTGATGTTTTGAAATGATATGTGATGTCACACTTCCGCCTGATCAGTGGGCATCTCGACTTATGTTGGTTAAGCACGCTGAAAAGAGAATTACAGCGGAGCGTAACAAATTCCTCCTGAAAGCATGCAACTGGTGATTAAAGCTTTATGTTTGTAACTTCTAACAAAGTTCTAACTACGTCTAACTCTAACATTTTTCTTGCTGGGTATGCTGCCCGCGCGCGGGCACCCACCCCCCCCTTTCCCTCCTCCCCCGCACCCCCACCCCCCAACAAAATATTTAGACACGATTACTTTTTCGCTTACCAACATTTCTTTATTCATCAGTTGCATTCTTTTAGCGAACACCCACCATCGCACACCCAAAAATAAGAACGTCAACGATTACTTTTCATCGTTCATCTAGGAGGAATTTATTACGCTTTTGCTGACATTCTCTTCTCAGCGTGCTTTACCCAAAAAAGTCGAGATGCCCTCTGATGAGACGGAAGTTTGACATCACATATCATTTAAAAACGTCGAGTCGAAGTCGTATGGCGTGAGGAAAATGTCGATAAGATGTTTAGGAAAACATACAGATGTTTTACCTCTGTCGCTTCAGTGGGCGCCCGGCCTAAAGCTTCATGATCTGACGAGAAGGATTTCAGCGTTGCCAGAGCATCTGTTTTTGTGTTATTTAATTGAATTTCAATAGTAATTAATTAACGGTAGTAATAATAATAATTTTGTCATTTTAACACTCCTAAGGGATGTTTCATAGCTTTCAGGTCTGACACATTCGGTTGCTTCGATATTAAATATTATCAGAACTAGAATATTATTGAAATTTTCACCAAGACGAATGTTTTATGATACCAGCCATTTGCTGCAAATGATTCCTTGCCACTGAACTACAGAAAAGCATATACAGGTGATTTAAAAAGAACTAACCCAGGGCAATATCTCCAATAAACATTATCGTTCTATGAATTCTATTATTTTCCTACTAAAAATTCAGAATTTCAACAAGCTACTTGATAGCTTTAGACGCAAATTCTCTGGTAATGTTTTGAAATTCACTTTGACAAGCAATTACAATTTATCTGTACATTTACACACCATGTCCTATGTTACACACCTTAGTGATCTACAAATTTCTTTGCCTAATTCACAGCATCTCTGATAAAATATATTTCGATATTATCCGATGATATTGCTGCTACTGAAGCATTAATTCAGAAGCCTTAAGCAGAACTTAAATCTGTATTATATACATTTGATTTATTATTCATAATTATCGCTTCCAAGAGCTCGAATTTTGAATATACTTTCTAGACCAGAATTTGAACTCTGTCTAGCTCAGTATTTAAACGTTTACGTATGACTGTAAATTTAAATGGGTTTCAAATGGTGAGTTGACAACCTGGAGAGAGGGTGCGACCGACATCCTGTCAACACAAGATGCTATGTAAGAATCATATGATCACAATAGACTGCCAGCTGACCAGTCTACTGGTGGCGCTGGTTGATGTTGCCTGGACAATGTTGTCATTTTGACTATAGCGAAGTGACTAGTAAATCACATTGTATATTTTCCACTTTCTATAATTTACAATTGCAGCATGCTTTGGGGTAATTTTTGCATTCCAAAACCATTTAACTTGAGAGCATAGAGCAGCAAGATAAGCATTAAAGGGCCAATTTGACCTGGCTGATCGATAATTCCAATTGCCATCTTTGAAATGTAACTAGAACGGTATGCATGACGCTTTTGAAAACATGCTCTAAGAAAAATAGTATATTCTTTACTGAAGTTTTAACTATGATAGTTGGAAGGGTTTACTCTTTTCCTCAGCTTTTTCAATACCTTTAAAATATTATAACATACATAATTCTTCTTTTCAGTAAGAAAAAAAACAGTATTAGCATTAGCATTAGCATGGACGTTTGCACACCTCGTGGATGGAGCTACGATGAGGAATAATTCGTTGAAGACACTGCATGTCACCATGAGGCGGAGCCAGATATTGCTACGTTTCTCCACACAGTAATCTCCACAAAGAGATTCCTCGATCGCTCACCTGGCCACGTCCATGCAACCGTTGGAGATAGGGAGGGTTTTGGTATCTACCTTAAGAAGACACGGGGAACCCACGTAGCCTTCAGTAGATATCAAAGGAAAAGGAAATGAATAGCCGGAGAGAATAGTGAGACAGACTGCCCTGTTTGGTGTACAAAGCATTTTTTTTTTTTTTTTTTTTTTTTTTTTTAAGGTCGTTGGGAGCATCTAGTCTAAGAGGGTTAAGTGATGCTCCATTTATTTTCAGATGGTTGGAACTTTTGCATTAACTAAAGTCCTAGCTCTTTATGGCTTATGGTTATAGCGCCATGACTCGCTCTCTGAAAAGAGAAGAGAAGAGAAGAATGTCGAATGTCTGGAAAGAGAAGAATTTCTGAGAATATTGGAACGGTGGTAAGAGAAAACGTATCAAATTTCTTTGGTTGCAGCAACAACATTGCATTCTTTTAGAGTACAAGTTTATTTGTTATTACTTATTTCTAGTTTTCGCTATCTGAATCGATGGATTCTTCTTTTCCGTAGATTTCTTCTATTTTTAATGTTACATTTTTCCTATCTAATGCAAGCCTTTCCCAATCTTCAGAGCTCATCTCTTCAAATTTATTCATGTTTTGTTGTATAATATCTATAAACGTAAAGGCAGGTCGCCCTCTTTTTTTATAGTTTTTTTTATAGTTAGCTGCTAATTTTAGTAGGTGTGTATCATCCATCCTTAAGATGTGAGTCCAATACCTCAGTTGTAGGGCTCTTATTTTTTTTGTGATGGTTTTTCCTTTCAAAAATTCTTTGTGACTGATATTTTCCTCACTCGTACAGCTGGATCTGAGCTCGTTTACGATTTGACGTTCATATTTCCTCAATGAGATTCTTGATTTTTTTGTAAGTGTTGATACTTGGGTTCCGTACAACATCGTCGGGGCAACGATGGTATCGTATAGAATTTTTTTGACTTGTATTGACGGGTTGTTTTCTTTGATGAAACTTTGCAATGCTTTTGATGCTTTAACAGCTTTTCTACACCTGGCTTTCGCCGTCTTTGGTCTACACAGTCTATCTGTGATAGTAACACCAAGGTACGTTAGTTCTGAGGAGACTTCATACACCACATTATTTAAAATTATTTGTTTAGGTGCATTTCCTAAGGGTGTTCTTATAAGAAGTTTAGATTTGGAATGGTTTAATATTAGGTTTACAGCTTCTAAATGTTTTTGGAGAACTGGCAAAATAGTTTCCAATTGCTCCTTTGATTTTGCGATTATTAGGATATCATCCGCGTAGACTAATATTATTGGGAAACTAATTCTGCATGTTTGGTCCAATACAAAGAGATCTACTAACTCGCTCTCTACGTTTTTTAGCACATTTTCAATAATAATATCGAATAAGTATGGAGAGAGAGGACAGCCTTGCTTTATGCCCATTTTCCTATTTTCCCATGTTGTTTTTTGACCCTCCCAAAGTGTTTGGTATGATTCCTCTCTAATGCATTCTATAATGCGAGATATCAATGAGTCTGGTATGTTCTTCTTTTTTAGCATTTTAGGTAGACTTTTCAGAGATACGTTATCGAAGGCCTTGCTCAGATCAAGAGTCATGACATGTAGGTCATCTCCGGCGTTCCATGTTTCTTCAAGAATCCTTTTGGCAACGAAAACGTGATCCAGCGTTGATCTGCCGTGGAGAAATGCAGCTTGATGGGATCCGATAGGCGTTGCAAGTTTAAAGGTCTCCTGAAGGATCCAAGCTGCGTAGATTTTGTATCCGATGCTACTTAGACAGATTCGGCGATAGTCTCCGGGGTTCTTGGGGTGAGGTATCTTTGATATGGGAACAAGAAGGGAGCGCTTCCAGTCCACTGGGAGTTCATTCTCGTCCCATACTTTCTTCAGTATGCTTTTTAGTTCTTCAATTACACCAGGTCCTCCGCATTTGATGAGTTCAATTTGTATGCCATCAAGTCCGGGGGCTTTCCCGTTTTTACTATTTTTGATGATAACGTCTATCGCTTCTGCATCGGGATGTACCGTATCATCCGGTAGACTTGAGATTTGTTGTGGGAGTAAGGATTCCTCCGCATATGTTGACATCCATTTGTTCAAGGCTATTTTCGGGTTTTTCTGCGCCGCTTTCCTTTTTCGGTGTTTTTTCATGTACTGGAATGTGCGATTAATTCTCTCTCCTAATTTGCAACTACTTAGATTCTCAAAGAACTCCATTTGTCGTCTTTTGTCGCTTTCCTTACACAGTTTGCTAAAGTTTGCTTTGGCATTGTTTAGTTGCTTTATGTGATTTTTATTGTAAGGATCGAACTTAGCTCTGCAGGTCCACTTTTTAACATCTGCCATCGCTTTTCTTCGATTGGGAGATAGTGGTATCTGTGATGATTTGGCTATGGTGCTACCCGCTGCTTTTCTTAGTTTATGTGAAAATGCTTTCCATGTGTCCGATATATTGAGGATATCAGAATCGGTTGCAATTTCGTTCACCGCTGATAGGTATTTGTCTTTGAAGACCTCGTTTTTTAAAAGCGAAATGTCCCAATCCAGATGTTGGTCAGTTGTTCTTTCAAACTCGCCATGGGTTTGCTGACTTGCCTTTACCACATTGATTTTTCCCCAGATCAATTTATGGTCCGTGTTCACATTGCGGACCCATTGAGCTTTGAGTTTCTTGAAGAAAATGTGTGAAGATAAATGAGTCATTATGTGGTCAATTTGGCTTTCTTTGTTTCCAGATGCCCAGGTTATCATGAATGTTTTATTTACCATAGTGCTTCTTAACACCAGATTGTATCTTTGAATAAATAGTTTAAGTTGTTCACCATTTGCGTTTGATTGGGTGTGTTTGACAAACTTTCCTATCAACAGTGTTTCATTGTCAGAGAGGTTGTCGTATCCGATTTGTGCATTCGTGTCACCCATGCAGATCATGGTTTTAATATTATTGGCTTTGTTGATGCAATAACCCAAGTCTCCAAGAAACTTAACATATGACTTATTTGGTGCGTGTATATTTATTAAATGTATTTTACGGCATCTACTGAGAATAGGTATTGAGATTTCTGCAAGCTGTATGTTTTCTAAGTGATCATCTATTCTGTTAATTACTATGTTTAGGCCTTTGCGAATCAGAATAGCTAATCCTCTTGATTTGTTAGTTTTATGTTTAGACACATGCCAAACGTAGTCTTTACTCGATAAGTAGGAGGCCTCCAGCGTTACTTCTTGCAAGCACGCTATGTGAATATTTCTGCTAAGTAATTCTTCATTTATCGCGTCTCTTTTGTTCTTCATGCAGCATCCTCGAATGTTCCAACTGGAGAAAGCAGGAAGTTCTGATATGGTATCGTTCATTTCCATTCTTATATCCTTGTTGATAAGTACTTCCGGTTGTTTGTAAAACTTTGTAATACTACCGAACTGGATTTCGTTTAGATTATTTGGAATCACAAGTAGATTTACGTGTTTGGTGTTTTGTGTCTTATTGCCGTAAGGTTGAAATCGGTTGATGAATACTCCGTTCTTATCGTAATTGTTTATGATTACATTCAAGACATTCGATAAAGCCGCGAATACTAAGAATTCTTGGTCGGAGAGCTGGAGGGGCGCATGTGAATACCTACTTTTCAGTGTTTCACTGTTATTTTCTATAAAGCGCTTGACTAGGCTTTCGATTTTTTCGACCTCTGATAGACTGATACTTTTTATGCTGGTTTTCAAGTTAAGCTGATGTGCTACAGCATATATTAGATCGCCCTTCCTTTCCGTAGCGAATGCAATTCTCATGATTGTTTCCCCGGAATATGAGAAAACCTGATACTGGCTGATAGGTAGCGATACGTTGTTTTGTGTTTTACAGCTTTCTGGATGAGTATCTGATTTATTTTTCTCGATGAGCTCTTGTCTAGCTTCTTTAGCGTCATTGTTTTCTTCTAATTGGTTGGAAACACTGCAACGTCTAAGCCAGCTCTGCCTTTCTTTTTCACCCTCGCTACTAACCAGTCCTCTTACATTAGTTCTGTCTCCCCGAGCCGCCTCATTTCTACTACTCTGAAAAACTGTATTAAATAGAAAATAGAAAATAGAAAATAGAAACATTTAGAAACATTTTGAAGTTTTAAGTCGCAGTTATGTTCTGCATTGTTCTCTGTTATTTCTTGATTACCATTCATTGTTGGGGTTGCTTCATCCTTCTTCTGTGTGTTTGCTACGTTTGGAGTGTGGTGTCTACGTCATATGTTTTTGATTCGTTGGTTATTTCGATTCGTTACGCAAATAATATAATAAATTTATGATTATCTTACCTTATCATCATTTGTTCCAGTTGACTTACGGGTATGTCATTGTTCCAATGGTTATGCTTAGGGATGAAAAAGTTGAGTCTCTGTTCAATAACTATTGCACGGTTGTTTTGGCTATGCCTTCCTTTATATATCCGGATTCCGTTGTTGTCGTATATGTAGATATCCGTATGCACTACGTTTGAGATAGCACAACAAACTTCTTTATCAAGCTCTTCAACTTCATTCCAATGTGTCAGAAGATCATTTAGATTATTTATTGACATACGTAATTCTTTAGCGTAACTTTTTATTTCCCTTTTTAATTCTTTCAGCGTTGCTTTCCTCAGATTCAAGACGTTCATCTGAAACTCCCATCCCATGGGATCGACTTGTATTAGGCAATACATGATCGCTTTTAGTATGTTGTTATTTTGATATGGTATAGTGTATTCACATGTGTTTGCTTGTTGTAACTCACCACATGGTGGAGAGTTTGTCAGCCACGCACTGCTTGCATATGTAGGGAGCGTTTCTGCCTCAATATGTGATTGTATTCTTGAAGTGGATGTGCTTGTTTCGTTCTCTGTATGCAATTCAGAACCAATCACCTGATTTTTTTCTTCGCTTTGAACGTTGATGACTACATCGTAGTGATTCTTGACTGGGTATCCACCATAAAAAAGATTGATATTGGACCCTATACCGTTTGGAGTTTCAAAAACCAACGGTGGGGCATCCTCAGTGTAAATATTAATGTTAACGTTGAAGAGTTGGATTACAGAGATAATCGTTTCTGAGCCGCACCAGTTGTTGTTCACGAGCAAGTCTGAGATGTATTCGTTGACTAGCAGCCTTTGCCTTTCCGGCTTGATGTTTCGCATGGTTATTTGTTTCATTTCGCAAATCTCATTCATTATTAATACATGGAACTCGTCTATGTGTTCACGAATGTGCTTAACACACGCTTTTCGAAGCAGGTGTATAGCTTCCTTATGTTCCGGCGTCCCGAATTCAAAACCTAATCGTCCGAATAGTGAATAATAGTTGTTAACAGAGATTTGTTCTTGAAAAGTTGTTTTGGTTTGTAAATTTGCCTTCAAGAGCATAGACAATCGATGCAGGCAGACAGTTTCCATCTGGGGGGGTTGTTTTGATCCAAACTGTGCGCGCACCGTACGAAGTTTTTTTTTTCACCACTGCACTTTTAACCATTTTGTTTCTACGTTTTGGTTGCACTTGAGTTAAACTGGAAATGATCACACTTTATAGCTATAAACCCAAAATCTGTAAGCAATAACTCATCGAGCGAGCAACCATGAAATGCAGCTCTCAGCTTGTTGTAGGTGCAACAATTTAAGAGTGGCTATCCCTTAGCTGCGCGTCCCGTGAGAACCAACGTTCATGTTCCCCAAGCCTCGAGCCACAGTCTCTCGAGAAAATAATGCAAGTTCACCATGGATTTTGATTTTTTGGTATTCGATAAGGTGTACTTTAATTTCTTCTAATTCACTAAAAACAGTTCACTTTCGGCTCGATCCACGGCGCACTTGAACAAAATTTGCGAATAAAGAGATCTCGTGTTGCAGAGTTTGAATTTATTTGTAGGAGCAAGTGTGATATTTATTATTATTATTATTATTATTGTTTTGGGTGTATGCTTACAACTGTAGTTAACAATTATAATATAAAAAATGATATATCATTCTTTAGACCAAATATTTCCAATATAATCTGGCAGCACGCAGAGGCAGGCGATCTAGAATTGCTAAGCAACGGTAAGTGATGACTTCTAAAACTCAGCCTACTAAGTACTTTCTGGGTTCAAAAACTTTGTCATCAGGAAGTTCAGGTGTTACTTCGCCAGACATTTGCCCAATTTCAGTAACTGTAGTAACGAGTCAGTTGTCATGAATTTCAATTGCCAAGGATTTTGAGATATTATCAGATGAGATAGGGACTAATGGTATGATATTTTTGTGGCTATGTTTTTTTAAGATATCGTTATACTTCAGCCACCCTTTAATCTATACCGCGTGATACAAAACGTTTCAACATGAGCAATAATTCTTCCTGTTTTCGCTACAAGTAGTACATATCAAGATACTTCATACCACGCAACACAGCGTGGGGCATTGCATAGCGTTTTCAGAAGCTAGAGAAAAAGATTTATAATTATTATTTATACGCATACCATACTGTCAACGTAACAAGAGAACATGTTTACTTTTTATCAATGAAACAGATTAATATAAATGAATGGTAAACTAGTATCCGGTGTAATCAAGCATCCAGGATCTCAGAAAGTAGGACATTATTGATTCTCAAATGGAGAGTGGGATAATGTGACCCAAAACAGGACGTCTACTCTTAGAGCTAACTACGGTCTGATATTCTAGGAACCATCGAGAGAACGAAGAGAAGAACGCAATCAATTGTTACCGTGTTGACAGTCTCGTATTTTCCCCCCTTTCCTTTTTAGGTTTGTTCGGTTTTCTGTGTCCCATTAGAAAGTGAAATAATCTGACTTACCGATAGGTATACATGCTGAGAACTCGAAGACGGTTTGCCTTCTCAAGACTAATCCGCTGCCAGTGATAGCTAAGATGTTGTCACTGTTGTATGCACTTTAGGTAGCGGATTCTTTCTGCTACTCCTGTCGCTTCTACATATTAGTTTTTGTTCTATCTCTAGGTTATTAAAATGAATATTCACCGGAGTGAAGCAGCGATGACAGGTGAGAAAATTCATCTAGACGTGTGTCCAATTTGGTTTCTTATTGCCTATATTCCAATAGGATTTATATCCCTTTGTTAGCATATCTTGTTCTTTAAGAAGTTCTACATCACCGGGCGGGTCAATACTTTCTGAACTGTTTGTTGAAATCTGGTCATGTGTGGGGATTGTGTCGTGTGTTGGTTTGCTATCTTGCATTGATTTAATATGTACCGTTTTCTCTCGTTTCGTATGAGATCTTCTGATAGCTAACGGCCTGCCTTGAGAAACTGTGTCATTGTGTTGGATGTTATGATTACTATATTTTGTTAACATGAATACATCCGTGTTCACGAATGCATTTTCCGTAAGCTATCACCAAATCGTCTCTGTATTAGTCTTGGTAGAGGTTTGGCAGTGTATTTTGTATGATAATGAGAAAAGTGACGTAATCAGTTTTTGTGAAGGTTGTGATTCTCGCTTGGCATGTTGAAAATTAAATCTAAATCTAAATAAATGTCGCGATATTGAGGTTTTGTGTTCTCGTTTGTTAGCTGATGTATTCATGATTTGAGAATTGAAGTGTAATTTTAAGAAGCTGTGTGGTATCGATGTCCTTATTGTGGAGTTCGATCCATCAGGATTTTTAATACTATGGTACTCATGTGTCGGACAATATTTGTTATCTCTTATTATGTTTTCTTCGACACGAGCAACTAGCCTGATGCGTCGAACCTTATATAGTCGTATTGGTATGGTGTAGTTAACACTGTTGAAGTTGCAAAGTAACACCTGTAATGGTTTTTGTCCTACTTTGTCGGGTAATGATATCCGATCACCGCAGAGCATCGTGGAGATAAAGAAAATAGGAAATAGAAAAAAAGGAGTACTTATCTGTAATAGAAACCAACACTCCTGTTTTGCCACATTAACCTCTCAGGCTTCGCGAATAAATCCTTTTGTCGCTCGCGAGCAATATGTGTTCAAACCTATCGTCAGTCTTCGTCGACCATGCGTTACGTATTTTGCCTTGATAGACGCCATTTTCTTGGTGTAAGATTGGTTTTTATTCATTCAATTTTCACAGGTTTGATGAGGGTGAAAACTAGTATTTCCATTGCTTTAGTTGTTTACATATCTCAGCCACTACGATAAGACACGAATTAGGAATTTTCAACGCATTTACACCACCATAATTTGTTAATGATTGCAGAGCTTTACTTCACACTTTTCACTATCGGCAGAGTTGCCAGTCCGATCACTTTTTATTATTAATTATTATTTAAATTAGATTCGCCCAAAAATTATCTCAACAAAAAAAAAAAAAAACAAAAAAAAAAAAAATGGTAATATAAAAAAATATTAATTATTAATTATTTTTTGTGTTTTATATGGATTTTTTTTTTTTTTCTTTTCCCAATACACTTTTAAAATACGCCCAAAACACACATATTTTACTTAAAATGTTTTTTCTTTGTATCTGCATTTATCCATCTAGTTTACAATAGAAATAATATTTTTGATTTGTGATTTCAAGATACTCAATATCACGTAATATAGCTTGTTGTCTGGATGGAGTATTACATAATGTTGTAAAATCAGTCAAGAGCCACAATTTGACCGTACTTCACCTTTATAAATTTAGCTTTGGAAACAAGTTATCAGTAAATTTATCCAAATGAATCCTTATGACTATTCACAATGCTTGTGAACGATGGTTGTAACATAAAGGTGATTGCATGGAAATTTATAAAAAAAAATCATTCTTTTCACTTAGGGAAATTACCCGGATAAAAGAAACCATACAATGACAATACAATAATATAAAATAACCTTAAAATCTATTGCCAAACATGAATCTTATTGTTCACGAATTGGATAAATAAAAAATGCATATTGTCATTACAATAGATCTACTATTCACCCTACATGCTAGAATATTCAACAATTGTGAAACAATACAATCAATAGTAATTGACTAAGATTTGTTAATGAAAAAATGATTTTTTCTATTGTTAAGATACATAACAACCCTCTTATTCTATTGTCAATGTCTCAATTAACATTAAATTCTGTTGTGGAAACAAATTTTCTTATCGTATTATTTTTGTCAAGAAAAAAAAAATTTTGTGTACACAATTTATTCTATTTTATGTTTACAAAACATTTAGTTGTAAATCTATGAGAATTTTTTTTTCGGGTATCCTAGGCCTGCTGCATCAATATACGAACACTTGGTTCATAATTCCGAACACTTTTCAAAGTTTTTTTTTATCATAGGCTGCCCTGCATTTATCTGTACGTTAGTTTCAAATGTTGGAAAACGTAAAGCGTATTGTTCGAAAATTTGTCACACAATTTGTATCAAAACCAAGACGATTCAACGTAAACGAGCCTTTTGAACTACTGTTGCGATAAGTTTTCATGCAATGCATAATACCATAATATTTACTTATTAATTGAAAAAGAAATGTCCACATTTTGAATCATCAAGGTCTCGAATTAGCTTAAATTGAATTATATTATATCGGGTATCCCATGGGGCTGGATAGTCCAGAAAAAACTGAATATAGTTTTTGGTTCAGGAAGTACCAGCACATTGGCCCAAGCTTAAAGAACAGCCCCTTAAAAACATAACTCACATAAGTTAAGATACTAGTAACAATATTAACAATATTAATTACTTAGCTTGAGCTCCGAAAGTAGAAGAAAACAAAAAAAAATAAAATGCCGTTGAAAGTTTTTTTAAATCAAAAATTTATATATTAATGCGAGCTTTTCTACTATTTTCAGGTTTTTTTTGAGTAAAATTTAGTTTATTGCTACATTTTTAGTTGTTGTTTCAAATTATGTTTAAATAATGTTTAATATATGCATATAATGTTTAATGTTTTATATACCTGCGATGAGGAATTCTGTGAAAAAGCACGCTTGAGTAATGTTGAGTGACAGCGTTAGAGCATGCAGCGGTGCCGGACGACAGAAAACGAAATAACCCAAATAATAGTTTGTTTCAAACTAAAAATTTTGGTCATTTTTCTCGAAACAAAATTTCAAATTGATTTAACCGTCGCTTTGGTTGAATCAATCTAAACTTTTTATTTGATTCCCTGATTTATCGCAACCTGTGTTTTGGTAATAATAAACCCGCATAACGAAAAACAATTTGCTATGTAGTCAAAACTATATTTGGAATGTAAGATGTACTATCACATTTTATGTTATTGTTATCAAATTGTTTAAGCTCGTTTTCATCATACAACCTCTGCATTAACACATATTGTTAATGTATGCCATATTGTCATTGAAAGGTTTTTTATTGTTTTCACTCGGTCTGGATTATATACCAACTATTTGGCATAGAGCACAGCAATCATTTTGTTCTTGAAAATTGCCATTTTTCTTATGGTAACCTAACTTAACCGCCTATTCAGCATATTGTTATTTGGCCTTTTACCATCTGACATATTGATAAAACTTTATAGGAGATTGTTAGTTTATAGTTGTCAACTATAAGGGTAAGTGTCGTAACAATAACGAAAACGGTCGTCAACAATAAGGGAAATGGTCCAGAAATGGTTCTTGATTATGGGGGAACCCCTTTCATGGTGGAAACAACAAAAATGTTAGTTTAGAACAACCATAATTTGTGTTGTATTGTGATAACATCTTTGGGTAGAAACAACCAACCAGTCTATTTGTTTCAGAACAAAATCGTTGGGTTCAAACAACAAAACGGCTTTTTAAAACAACTATTTTTTTTAGTTTGTATGTCAACAACCAAGTTTATTGTTTCATTCGGGACTGTTTTTGCTCCGTGATGGATGAAAGGTTTAAACAATTCTAATATAAGGACAATCTAAAATTATGAGAAAACCAGGATATTACTTAGTAGAATTTGTGGTATCAGATTGTAATGATATGAAATTAATTAGGAAGTTACAATTTGATGAAGTTAAACATAATTCAAACTCATTCAGTTGAAATGATGATAATAAGTTGAATAATGATACCCACTTGTGTATACATTTTGCAACAACTCACCAGATGACTCGGTAAATGTTGTATAGTCCTTTTTAACCAACCTGCCCAGACTAAAGACGAATCAAATAAAGAATACAAAAATTGAAATAGATATGTAGTCAGATTACTTTTGACGCAACATAAAGATAATTGAAAATAATTATGACAACGCTGGCAGCTAAAGCTCTAAAGAATTACGTCGCAGATGTCTATCTTCTTTTATGCTTTGAACCTGCAAACGTGAGAAGCTAGCTGATTGATACTAATTCGACTGATGGATACTGCTTAAAAAGGAGGTGAGTAATCAAAGTTTTATGGTCATTTGTTTTCACTCTGCTAGTATTCCAGAAATGCCAAGTTTCGTGTAGCAAAGTGTCAACAAATGACCATAAAACATTGATTGCAAAACCAACTCTAATGATTCGCACCACTCGTATTGAGTTACGCCTAATTTTAGTCTATTGTTAGACTAAACGGTTAGCTTTTTAACCCTGTAACGTCTAACATTATGTGTCAGATGTGTCTAACAGACGTCTAACATTAGACGAAAGTTAGACAAAATGTTCGACGAACAGTCTAACGAGTTCGACTAACGTTAGACTAATGTTAAACTAACCTTTCTTACTGGGCAAAAAAAAAAAGATTTTTTCTTGTGGGGGCGGTAATTAGTGGGGGGGGTGGGGGGTGTTTTATCGGGGGGCGCCCCAATCCCCGGGGGCCCCCTGGAGGGCGGAGCTTGGAAACGCTTTTAAATTTGTTGGGGTTGACAAAGTTGTTCTTCCCACCGGCCCCAAAAACAGGTTTTCCGCGGAATAAACGGATTTTTCCTTTCGCCCCCGTGGGACCGTTTAAGGGTCATCCGTGGTTTCCCATCATGGAGTGCCAGCATCAAGATGGATATGAAGCTACGATACAAACTCAATCCACTAGCGGTTTACCCTATGGCAAAGCACAACAGGGAAAGGGAATACCGTGAATGCCTGTACCTGGTGCACTTCCCGAAAGAATCAGTGGCGCTGGGTGCATTAAAGGCCTCCAGAGTAATCGAGCATGTCATCGTCTCCTGGGAGGCCTACAGAGGAAAAAACAAGGACGTGACTCAATGCATGACGTGCCGAAACTGCCAATCAGGAACAGAAATCTTGTCCGGTTGAAAACCGCTGTGGCATACAAATGTGCCAACTGCGGTGGTGCTCACCGCTCCAGCGATCGCATATGCGAGAAACGCGTAAAGTACAAGAATATCCGGAAGCATGCATCCACCACCAACCAACCAGGCAGAAGGAGAGATCGTGCCCAACCTCCCTGTTTGGATGAATTTCCACCGCTACAACCGGTAAACCAAAACCGTTTTCAGGCAGGAAGAGCCGCGGATCCAATGGAGAACGCCGCTTTCAAACCAGTTGGACGGCCTGCAAACCGCAAGATCAACTTCACCCAAACCACCGCCTGGAATGCAGTACACTCAACAACCTTGTGAACCAACTGCACACGAAGACTTTTCAGCTAGCGCCCACCCGCTCTTGTACACGGCAGCTGACCCCCAGTATATCCTCAACGAGATGTGCGACAAACTCCAGCAGTGCTCCACCCGATTGGAACAAGTTCGACTAATTGGAAACCTTGTGCTGACTTATGGCTACTAAAGACCTGAAATTGCTTCTCTGGAACGCCCGCGCAATATCTCGGAAAAGCACCGAACTATTGGATTTGTTGATTCGTCAAGATATCGACATTCTGGTAGTCACCGAAAGGCATCTGACGCCTGGTAAGAATTTCCAATTGACGGAAGACATCATCACCAGACTGGATCGTACGCACTCAAGTGGGGTGGTATGCTGATTGCAGTTAAGACTGACATGTAATTCATCATCCAACTACACTACAAAACGACTATCACCGAAGTGCTTGGAGTAGAAATTAAAACAAACACCGGTGAGTTATAAGTCATCGCTGCCTACTGTCCACAGTAGTGCAGTAACAGCAACGGTACTAGCAGAACAGTCAAGAACGATCTGGCAAAATTGACCAGATATAGAAAGAAATTCGTCGTCGCCTGTGATTTAAATGCCCGTCATGAAGCCTGGAAGAACCACCGGAGAAATAAAAACGGAGAACTGCTCTTCGAAGACTCTCTACTGGGGTAATACAGCGTCAGTGACAGTGACCCGGTGACCATTGGTGAGTTAAGTTCCGACCACTACCCCGTCGAGCTCCGGATCAGATCCACCCCATCGAACCGACCAAAATTGCTTAGGAAGGACTATCACCATGTTAACTGGATCGAGTTCCGAAGAAGAGTCGACCACCGCAACAACACACTGGCTCCCTTGACAACCACTGAAGATGTCGACCGTGATCTAGCGAAAATCCTGGAGGCGATAGCAGCAGCTGAGGAACAGTGCGTTGGAAGAGTCCAGTCACCTGTAAGTATCACTGATCACTAACAAAACCACATTAAAACACCGTTCCAAAAACAAAAATTAATCAGAAAAAAAAAAAGCGACTAGACCCACAGAATTAATTCGCAGCAGGGTGGCTGAAAAAAAAAAAATCACCAACAAAAATACCCACAACAAATAATCTTCTTATTCCCCCCCCTGCACCCCCCAAAAATTTTAAAAACAAAAACCCAACAAAATCCCCCACTTAAAAGAAAATATTCACTCCTAATATTCCCCACCCCCAAATCAAATGCTATAGCGCAACACTTTGTTGCTTCTAACAACCTTGGTAGTAAAAGGTGTTTCGATCAAAATTTGGTCGACTTAAACTTGCCTCATTTCCTTTCATCGTGCATTAAAAAATTATGCACACCCCTCATTTTGAAGATGTGTGCGTGTAGCATCATGCCTCTATTTTGATTTTGAGATCAGCACTTCAGTTATCAAAATGTCGTTGAAGGAAGAGAAGCAACAAATGAAAATTTTGCACGTGCATGGCGAAAATCCAAACTACTCTCACGCCAAGTTGGCGCAATTGTTGAATGTGGCTAAATCAACCGTTACCAACGTATTAAAAGTGTTCGGTGAACGTTTGTCTGCAGCCAGGAAAGCTGGATCGGGGGGAAATCAAAAGCCGGAGGCCACAGCGACGACAAAAAGAGTTGCTCGCTGTTTCGAGCGGAAGCCAAACCTCTCCGTCCGAGATGTCGAAAAGAAGCTGGGAGTGGCGCCTTCAACCGTGGATAGAGCTAAAAAACGAGCTGGACTTTCGACTTACAAGAAAGTGGTCACTCCAAATAGCGACAATAAACAAAAAACACGTCGGCCAAGGTACGATCGCGAAAGTTGTACACGACGATGCTGACGAAATTGATTGCGTGGTACAGGACGATGAAACTTACGTCAAGGCAGAGTTTAAACAGCTTCCTGGACAGGAATTTCATACGGCAACCGGACGGGGAAAGGTAGCAGATATTTTCAAGTACATTAAACTGTCAAAGTTCGTGAAGAAATATCTGGTGTGGCAGGCCATCTGTACCTGTGACTTGGAGAGCACCGTTTACATTGCGACCGGAACCGTCAACCAGGAAATTTATCTGAGCGAGTGCCTACAAAAACGTCTTCTGCCTTTCCTAAAGCGACACAATTGTTCCGTTCTATTTTGCCCGGATTTGGCATCTTGCCATTACGGAGAAAAGGCCATGGATTGGAATGCTGCCAACAACGTTCAAGTGGTGCCCAAGGACAAGAACCCCTCCCAACACGTCAGAGCTCTGCCCAATCGAATAATATTGAGCCATCGTCAAGCGGAACCTTAAGAGGACTCAAAAAGCTGTTGCGAGCGAGAAACAGTTCAAGGAAAACTGGCGTTCTGCGGCGAATAAAGTGGACAAAGAGATTGTACAAAATCTTATGGCAGGTGTTAAACGAAAGACCCGGCAATTCGCATTCGGTAAATAGAAGCTTTGCTGAATATTTCTCCTGTATTCTGTATTAACTGAACTTGAAAAAGAGAAAGAATTTGACTTGTTAATAAAAACTTTGATCAACTCACACACATTATTGTTTGACCTAATTTTAAACAGGACTTCCTTAAGTATGATTTGTCCCAGCGAACAAATAGTACAGGAAACACTTACGACACTCAACAACACTCCATGTAATGTACCAGAAAACAAAAAGACTACTGTTAACGAAATCATTCTAGCACTAAAGTATTCCAAAAATATGAAAGCACCAGGGTTTGACTCAATCTTCAATATTGTTCTATAACATTTAAGCACTCGCACCAATGTTCTTAATAAGTGTATGGAGTACTGTAGGTCCCGTCTTCCTGGAAATGTGGTAATATACTAAAGCCGGGAAGTCTGTTGTCTTCACTGAGTACGGTTTTTGAGAGGCTTATTCTCGATTGTTTACAAGTCCTTATGATATTATATATATTTTATTTATTATTTCCCATTGTGAAAACGTGTTTGAAGCGATTGACGATAGAGGAGCCCCTCCATGCAGCTATCATCTCCTTCGATGGATAATTTTCCAAATGAGGTCACTGTTCTGCAGTGGAATTGTAAAAGTCTTGTTCCTTAACTGGAATCTTTCAAATTTGATGATGCATTCGCTCTTTGTGAAACATGGCTCTCTTCCGAAATCAATCTTCCTTTTCATGATTTCAATATTATTCGTCATGACCGTGAGGATTCGCGTGGAGGAGGAGTACTTTTGGGGATCAAAAAGTGCTTCTCCTTCTGTAGAGTGAATTTCCCTCAAACTCCAGGTATTGAAATTGTCGCATGTCAGGCCGTTATTAAAAATAAAAGCATTTTGCGTTGCTTCGTTGTATATTCCTCCTAGAGCCTCAATTAACCGAAAACATCTTATAGATATTTGATGTAGAAGGAGATGTTCGCTGATCACTGTGAGGCCCCAAGAGTGGACAGTAATGTTTGATGGAAATGAAAGATGTGAAGAGAAAGTGTTGATAGTTCCGTCAGTGTACGGTAGGTTGTGAAAATTGAATAGAAGTATTAAAAATTTAGCGAGCTATCAACACTTTCGCTTCATATCCAATGTTCCTTAATAAAATTTACTTAATACAGGTACAATTCCGACAAACGGTAAACAATTTTCGGGATTTTTTTTTTTGCTTCTTTGTTCACTACCGTAGGCAACAGGCAAATTTAATTTTATTACCCTCAAAAAAAAAAAAAAAAAAATATGGCCCATTTGAGATATATAATTTAAGAGCTGTCTTTATGTATGATGTATGCATGATGTATGATATGAACTACCACCCATTCTAGCACGGAAGGGTTTGTGGGTGGAAGATGCTTTTTAAAATTATTATTTATAATTAATGTGTTTTCATTATAACAAATCATTTTATTTTATTTAAATAGCCATACATAGTATTTACGATATGACTTCATCTACAAGATTTCGCCAATATACTCGGTCTATGGCTGCCTCTCTCCAACCTCGTTGACGACCCACACTCGCCAAATCCTGTTGCACCTGGTCCGTCCATCGTGCTCGCTGTGCCCCACGCCTTCTTGTACCGGCCGGATTCGAGGCGAACACCATTTTTGCAGGGTTGTTGTCCGGCATTCTCGCAACATGCCCTGCCCACCGTATCCTTCCAGCCTTCGCGACCTTCTGAATGCTGGGTTCACCGTAGAGTTCAGCGAGCTCGTGGTTCCATCTTCGCCGCCACACTCCATCCTCCTGTACGCCGCCAAAGATGGTCCTAAGCACCCGGCGTGCAGGTCCTCCTCGAGCATCGTCCACGTCTTGTGCCCGTAGAGAACAACCGGTCTTATCAGCGTTTTGTATAACTAATCATATAAAATCAATTATTATAACATAAATATCACATATAGCTAAGGTATAGTTTTAAACCAAAAACAACTTTCAGATATTTATTCGGTTCTTCCTGCTCCTGCTCCTGGTTGGTCATGGGAGATTTTTACTCTCACGGTACAGGCTGGGGAGAACTGTATGATGACAACCGTTCTTCCTTGATTTATGACCTCTGTGACAACTTCAATATGACTGTTCTCAACAATGGAGAAGTTCACTGCCCAGTGAACAAGCGAACGGTACAGTTCGTTCGGTCCGCTTTCCGTTGCTTTGGAAGCTTTTAACGAGTTGTTTCAATTCTTCAGTTTTGTTTTTTCGCGATCGCGAGTGAAATCGGGTCCTGGTTTCCTTAAGAAGAAATAGTTGTATGATAAGCAGTGCAACAACGTCATCAATTGCAAGTAGCAATATTGCCACGATCGAAAAGCCATATTGTTCCGCATCTAGACGGCACGCACACCAGCAGTCCATCGTGTGTAGCGTGCAGTCGATCATCTGCTAACTACCATCTACCAGTATCACCAGTATCATTATCACCATCGTTCAGCTCCACGCCTAGCCGGTACACGCGGCCACTCATCGTCGCTCGGCAGCAGCAGCATATTCGTCGCCCGTCTGCAGCAGATCCGTGATATATATAAGATAAGTTTTTGTTTCCTTCTCTTCTGAATACAAGAAGCGTAATTTTATAGTGTTTGAGAGTGTGTGAGAGTGTGTGAGAGAGTGTGGGAGTGTGTGAGAGAGTGTGCTTAGCTTTAGTTTGTTTTTCTGTGTTTAGTTATATATAGATTACGTTAGTGGTTGAGCGTCATAAGCTCCCACGAACGAGCCATGGATGATTTATCAAAAGATGAATCATCTATGGCGTAGAATGATGGGGTAACTCATAAAGTTACCCGGTCACGTGTTTATCCAGATGGTTCAACTGGTCCATGGGTTGTCTTTTTTCAGCCCAAAACGAAACCTCTTAATGTATGTCAGATCTCCAACGATCTGACGAAGCGATTCTCGGCCGTGACCGAGATAATAAAAGTGAGACCCAATAAACTTCAGGTCGTTGTGTCCAACCTTAAGTAGGCTAATGAGATTGCTGTCTCTCAGCTTTTTAACCTCGAGTATCGGGTGTACATCCCAGCTCGGGGTATTGAAATTGAGGGTGTGGTCACCGAAACGACTGTGACCCCTGAGATCCTGCTGAAGCGGGGGGTTGGTCGATTTAAGAACCCTCTGCTTCCCCCAGTTCAGATACTGAATGTGCGCCAACTAGGCTCAGTATCGACAAATAAGGGCGAAAAAAAGTTCACACCGTCAGACTCGTTTCGCGTGACCTTCTCTGGCTCAGCCCTCCCTCAATACGTCGAGTTGGGAAAACTTCGACTATTTGTGCGGTTGTTTGTACCTCGGGTCATGATCTGCCAAAAATGCAAGCAGATGGGACATACGACCTCCCATTGCAGCAATAAGGCACGCTGCTCCAACTGCGGGGAGAAACATGAGGATGGCGCCTGTGCAGACAGCACCCAAAAATGCGCTTTCTGTACAAGGGAACTCCTCCTCATGCTCTCTCGTCGTGCCCGGCGTACAAACAACGCGGGGAGAAATTAGAACGCTCGCTAAAACAGCGTTCCAGGCAATCTTTCGCCGAAATGGTGAAAAAAGCCTCACCATCACCCGATGCCAATACAAATCCCTTTGCTTCTCTGTCAGATGACGAGTCTGACTTTGATTTGGCTGAAGAGGAAACATCAGTCAGTTTTTCGGAAAATGCTTCAAGGAAGCGAAGACGCGTCCGCACACAGAAAGTTGCTGAAAAGAAGCCCGAAACCAGCTTGCCCATTTCAAGGAAAGGTGCGAAAAAGGAAAAAACAATTCCACCTGGTTTTCGTAGTACTAACTACACCCAGGACTTTCCATCTCTTCTGGGGACATCCAAAACCCCTGAAGTCCTTATTTTAAGAACAGAGGCCCCCTCCTCAAGTGGGCTGTTCTCATTTGATGACATTGTCGAAGGTATCTCCAAGTACCTCGAAATTTCTGACCCTCTTAAAAGCATTGTTCTGGCAATGCTTCCAACAGTGAAGACTTTTTTGAAGCAATTAACAACTAAGTGGCCCCTCCTTACAGCAATCATCTCCTTCGATGGATAATTTTCCAAATGAGGTCGGGGATTTGATCACTGTTCTATAGTGGAATTGTCGAAGTTTGATTTCTAAATTGGAATCATTCAAATTTTTAGCTCACAATACCGGTTGTGATGCATTCGCTCTTTGTGAAACATGGCTCTCTTCCGAAATCAATCTTCCTTTTCATGATTTCAATATAATTCGTCTTGATCGTGAGGATTCACGTGGAGGAGGAGTACTTTTGGGGATCAAAAAGTGCTACTACTTCTATAGAGTGAATTTTCCTCCAATTCCAGGTATTGAAGTTGTCGCTTGTCAGGCTGTTATTAAAAATAAAAGCCTTTGCATTGCTTCCGTTTATATTCCTCCTAGAGCCTCAATAAACCGAAGACAACTTTCAGATATTTTTTCGGTCCTTCCTTTTCCACGGTTGATCATGGGAGATTTTAACTCTCACGGTACAGGCTGGGGAGAACTGTACGATGAAAACGGTCTTCCCTGATATATGACCACTGTGACAACTTTAATATGACAGTTCTTAACAATGGAGAAGTAACACGTTTGGCTGGTCCATCCACAGTTGGCAGTAGATTAGACCTCACACTTTGCTCGAATTCATTATCGTTGGATTGCACGCGGAATGTGATCCAGGATCCCCACGGTAGTGATCATTTGCCTATTAAAATTTCGGTTGCCACCGGGCTCACTCCGCCGGAATCCATCAACGTCACGTATGATTTAACTCGTAATATCGATTGGACAAGGTTCAAGACAGCAATAGATGAAGCCGTAACAACGGTAGAAGGGCTTCCACCGCTGGAGGAATATAACTTCCTCTCCAACCTGATTTTGGAGAGCGCGCTTCAAGCTCAAACTCGACCAGTTCCAGGAACGTCATTTCGCAGGAAACCTCCTTCCCCATGGTGGGATCAGCAATGCACCGAGGTTTACCGCAAAAAGTCCGACGCGTTCAAAGTTTTTCGTAGACGTGGAACACCTGAGCACTTCGAAGTATACACGGCTCTCGAACGTGAACTTAAGAGCCTCATCAAGGCCAAGAAACGCGGTTACTGACGACAATTCGTGAACGCGCTATCACGTGAATCGTCGATGAACAATCTTTGGAAAAGGCGCGAAGACTCCGTAACCGAATTACGAACAACGAAAGCGAGAAGTACTGGGACCAATGGATGCATAAATTTGCGCGTAAAGTTTGTTCTGTGCCTGCACGGTTGATTCCCCGTGAAACCATTAATTTGATAGATGAGATAAGCCAACCCTTTTCCATGGTGACCATTGAACCGGGAAAAACGGGAAAGCCGGGAAAAATATGGAATTGAAAGTCACCGAAAAAAACCCGGAAATATGCGGACAATTTTGATACCACCGGGAATATAATTATTACTTTTTTGAAACTTGTCGAAACCATATTTAAAATTCGACGTCTAGGCAAATCCCCCTTATTGACAATTCCATTTCCATTCGTTCCTCTTTTTACTTTCACTACCCTGCGCAGTAGTGACAGCAGTACGCAAGAAAGTGAGAGAAGATTAGACGTCAGATAGCCTCTGTATAAGCTTGTGGGTGCGGCAAAGTGATCCGTTAGCGTGAAAGGCTGTAATCAGGAGAGTGCATACTACCCGAAAGTAAAACGTTCTCTATAAAATGTCCAAAAACGTTTTCCTCGAAATACAAGGAGTTGTTCCCATGGTGCGCGGCTGATACACGGGATAACAAATCAGCCAAATGCCTTCGGTGCAATAAACCGTTCAAAATCCACACCATGGGAAAAGTTGCGTTTTCTAGTCACGAAAAAAGCAAAAAGCACCAACTGGAAGCAAACACTCGACGCACTAATGTACGTATGAGTTAGTTTACCGTCACTATTGATAGTTAGACACCGACAGTCAGTAAGTTTTTAAATTTTTCCTTACAGTTTAATGAAATTATATCCAAAATGGTCTGAAGGTTTATTACAGACAACTCTGCAGACGTTTTGGATGATGCTGTTCCTTGTTGTTCAGACACTCATGTTTTACGGAATAATAACGCAACTTCTAGCGCTTCAGGTTTGATGGGTAAATATCCGTAACTGACAAAGTTACGTGTGTTGAAATTCTGTGGGCTATGCAAACGGTTATGACACACATATCGTATAGAGGTTCGGTGAAGACGTCAGTTTGTTTCCCTTGATGTTCCCCGATAGCGAAATAGCTTCTTAGCTAGAGTTGGGTCGAACTAAGATTGAATTGTCCAGACATTGTTGTTGGTTTCGATGAAACGCTTAACAAAGCGTCAGCAGTAGGACGTGGGCATACGATTTTGGAATCAAGATCTGTGACTAGCTGATATTTGGGCTCCGTTTTCTTAATATCAACGAGAGCAAAGGATATTTTGAATGGACTGAAAGATTGTTTTTCATCCAATCCCAGATTGATTGAAATTTTTTTTTCAAGTTTCAATGTAAACATATCGATACAGGAAAACTTGACTAAGGAATTGGAAGAGCTTCGCGGATCAAATTTCAGCTTGCTGAACATCGGGAGCTGTGGTTTAAATGTCATTCACAACGCGTTCAAGTATGGGATGAAGAACAATGAATGGCAGATTGACGACTTTTGGTTTTCATTATACAATAAGTTTAAGAACATGCCACAGCGGCGCACAGTGGCACAATTCTGAAAAAAGACGGTCAAAAACATTTTCACCCTTTTGTCATCATTTTATCGACTAGGTGTCTTGAGAAGAGTTGCTTAAAATGTTATTCCACATCTTTTGAAAAAACACGCCTAACCTTTCATTAGGGCTTAACTACACTTTAAAATTCTAACTTTTTCCAGCTACGAGATAACGGGTTATTGTCATCGACAAAGTTGTGGAGCAAGTAATTTTAAGAAAAATTGCTGAAGACACTAAGTTTCCAGAGCCTAAAGTTAAAGAGAAAAAAAAGGTTTACTTTCAGCACTACCTTAAAACCGTTTTTTTAGATAATTAGTACTTTGTTTAAATTTGACGATTTCAATGTGTTCTATGAAATTGTAGTAATGTTTAAGATACACATTTTTGCCCAACTCATCAATGCTCTCTGGTGACCACATTTTGATATATAGTGATAGCGTCATAATCAACCGCCTTAAGAAGGGTGGGCGGGTCCTGGCGGGGTCTGAAACAGATTGTATTTAAAAGATTATCTTATGAACTAGTATTCCTGAAATTTCCGGCGTTGGGTACTGAAGGGTACCTAGTAAAACCTCAGTTTGAAATGGTACAGGTAATAAGCCAATTTATGTGTCGCATGTGACGTAATGTTCAACAAACTAAAAAAATATATATATGAAGGTCCTGTTGGCGTCTCAAATCGATTGTATTTGTAAGATTATCTTATGAACCAGTAATCCTGAAATTTTCAGCGTTGGGTACCAAAGGCTACCTGGTTAATTCTTAATACAAAATAGTTTAGTAGAAGAAGAAAAATATGCTGAGAACTGTTATATTATCTATTTGACAAAAGGGCGATATCTTTATAACGGCATTCTTGAGGCTCTTCGAACAAACTTCCCTACAACTTTTTGACGATTGTGTTAAAATGGATTAAAATAAAAATTATAATGTATTCAACAACAATAATAATACAAAACCATTTTTTATTTTTATTTAATTGTGTACATTACAATCGGGAAATTTTATAAAAATCCGGGAGAAAACCGGAAAAAAACGGGAATTTGAAATTTGTCATTTGCTGGTCACCATGCTTTTCAATGGTAGAACTCTCTCTTGCACTCCTTTCCTGTGGAAATACGACTCCAGGGGCTGATAGGATCAAGTTAAACTTGCTTAAGAACCTCCCAGGTGACGCTAAGAGGCGCATGTTTAACTTGTTAAATCCTTATCTGGAACTAAACATCGTATCCGATGATTGGAGAAGGGTGAGAGTTATTGCCGTTCGAAAACATGGTAAGCCCGCGTCCGACCACAACTCCTATCGACCCATCGCGATGTTATCTTGTATTCGAAAGTTGTTGGAGAAAATGATCCTTTTCCGTCTGGACAAATGGGTTGAGACGAACAACTTGCTCTCAGATACTCAATATGGTTTCCGCAGGGGTAAGGGAACGAACGACTGTCTCGCGTTGCTTTCCACAGATATTCAGTTAGTTGCTAAAAAGGAGCCATGGCTTTTGTTTTCTTGGATATCAAGGGGGCTTTTGATTCAGTATCTGTTGAAGGTCTTTCAGATAAACTCCACGCTTGTGGTTTTTCTCCAATTATGAATAACTTTTTGTGCAATTTGCTGTCGGAAAGTAACCGCTGCAAGAATTCTTTTACAGCGGTTTCTTCACCTAGGTGTTTCGTGCAGTGAGTCAAAAGTTATTCCAGATGGAAGCCGGGAGGAGAGAAAAAAATCCTACACACCCACGTTGATAATCCAACGTGGTCCGCAATAAAAATCGCAAAAACGTTGAAAATCGCCAAATCAACCGTGTATGATGTGCTCGAACATTTCAAGAAGCGAAAGAGCGTGGCTCGAGTGCCTCAAGGTAAGCGTCGTAGTGGAACATATGACCGCAAGCTGAACCAGAAGGTGTTGAGAACCGTCAGAGCAAACCTCAGATAATGAAATCGCACAAAAATGCGCTGCTGCTCTCAGTACCGTTTGAAAAATTCGTTTGCGAGCAGGATATTGTTCTTATCGAGCCAGCAAGCAACCGAACAGAACGTTGAAGCAAAGTTTCGTCACCAAAACTCGAACTCGAAAATTGTACCAGCAGGTTTGGACGAAGTACCAAGGATGCCTGCTTATCGACGATGAAACCTACGTCAAAATGGATTTCGGCCAGCTTCCTGGCCAAAAATTCTACATGGCGACGGCACGAGGAGATGTTCCTGCAAAGTTTAAGTTTGCTTTTATGGACGAACTTGCCAAAAAAAAAACTGATGATTTGGCAAAGTATATGCAGCTACGGAGCAAAGAACAAAGTGTTCGTGGCGAATAAGACGATGGGCTCAAAGCTGTATATGGAAAAAATGCTTCCAAAGACCGCGTACTACCTTTCATTAAAGCCTATAAAGGTCCCGTGAAGTTTTGGCTAGATTTGGCGAGTTGCCACTACAGCCGGGTAGTCATTCAGCGGTACCGCGATAAAAACTTAGATGTCATCGAATAAAACATAAATCCACCCAACTGCCCGCAGTTCCGGCCCATCGAGAGATTTTGGGCAATAATGAAGCGGAAGCTTATGAAAAGTGGAAAAACGGCTCGGGACGCGACTCAGATGACCAAAATGTGGAACAAATATGCCAAGGAAGTTGACTCCGGAGGTGTGCAGCGTTTGATGGGAGGGATAAAGAAGAAAGTGCGAATTTTCATTACAAACAAAGAGAAATGATTTGTATCGATGTTTTTTACTTTAAACTTCCTTTTTTTGATGTATTAAACTTATTTGAACGTCAATCCGTTACCAAGATACAGATGATTTTATTATTTCGGATTCTAAATGGACACAGCTTTACTGTATCTCCCACTGTAAATAATTGAAATGTTTCTTTGTTATTCTGTTTCTTATATATTATTGTTTGTGTGTACATACAGAGGATAGGCAAAATGATTGAGGTAGGCAAAATTGTGCTCAAATTAAATTCCTTATAACTTTTTGAAAAATTGTTTAATTTGGACAAAACTTGAAGCATTCGACGGCAAATTTAGTCAAGATTCAGGAACATGCATGGTCACGAATACTGGCCACCGGAGATGTTCCGGATTTTCAGAGGGCATGTCAAAAAGACATTTTTTCTGCTGCTCGTATTTTTGTGTGGTGTGAAGTTAATATGGCCATTTCCGTAAAACTGGTTCCGGATACTATGGTCAATCATGTATATCCTTCCAATCATGTATATATCACCAAAACATCAAGATTTTTCATGGAGGTGCTTCAGGGAGCATATTCAGGACGATCAGTTGCCCTGAAACTCTGTAGTAGGTTCCAGGTGCCCCGGGGGAAGTGGCCAATTTGGAAAATGTCCTGGAACCATATTAATATGGGTATCAAACTTCAAGATTTTTCGAGGTGATACTTCTAAATGGCCATCATCAATGGTGCCATGTTCAATTTTCATTAGTGTCCCCTCCGCCTCGTAGTATATTGTCACAAATCCACTAGACCCCCCCCCCCCCCTCTCTCCACTAAAATGCTACGTCATTGATGGACGACCTTTAATAAGCTCATAAATAACCTTATGAATTTTATCTAGGTGTGTATGTAATCAGTAATCATCTTAAAAAACCGATACATTGATGAAATTTCATTTTCGTATTTTTGTTACTTCATTTTGCCTTATGTTTTTTTTTTTCAAAAAGTTATAAGGAATTGAATTTGGGCAAAATGTTGCCTATCTCAATCATTTTACCTATCCTCTGTATTTACATTTCGATTATATCGCCTTTAGCTTTAATTATTGACCTTATTCTCTCCGGAAAGGCATTATAAGCGGCACGCACCCTATTTTCGGGGATTTCATCCCATATCTTCTGTATGCTAGCTTTGAATGTTTCAATACCCATTGGATTGAGATCTCGAAAGTGAGCTTCCATGATTCCCCAAATAGAGAAATCCAGAGGATTTGCATCTGACGAAGAAGCTGACCACAATTCCTTAAGAATGAAGTCTGGCAAATTATTGGTGCACCATGCTTGGGTAATCTTTGCTCCATGGGACGGCGCAGAGCCCTGTTGAAACACCCATTTGCGGCTACCGAACATCGTTGAAGTATGCTTCTTCAAATGCTTTTCCAGGACCTAATTTACGTAGTATGCTGCGTTGAATTTTACACCCTTATCAATGAAAAGCAGTGGTAGACGACCTTCCGCAGAAATCGCTCCGCAAACCATGAATTGACGAAGCGATATCCTGAATACTCGCTGCATAGACCCTGTCATTTTGGGCGTTGAAACTTTGCTGCAATACGATTTTTTTTTCTCTTCCTAAAACATAATCATGGAATCACCGTGCCGACGAAGTAATTCGCAACAACGAATGACTCTGTTCTTGTTGTTGACTTCCGAAAGTCCATGAATTTTACTTTTCTTGTACGGCACTAATCTCAAATCCTCTTTGAGAACTGATCCGATAGTTTTCCTGGAGACGTCCATATCCTGAGCCAGTTTATATGAAGAACGACAAGGATTTCGGCAAATTCGCTCACTCAATTCGCCTTTACAAGCCGTTTGGTACGTACACTGCGAGAACGACCTGGTTTTTTCTTTGAATCGATGGTTCCCCTCGTCCTCCATCTTCTCAACGTCCGGTCGATCAATGTGCGGCATATTCCTTCCTTCCGGGTCTCGGCCAGTATCTGACTGGGACGCTTTCCCACCTCTTTAGTATGCTGGCAATCAGATGGCTCTTGCGATGGCTAAAGGAATTGGGCCTACCCTGTAAACTATACTCAAGATTCCCGCCCATCTTCCCATCCGATAAATTGTTATTCCTATTAACCTCGAGACGGCCGCAAGTAATCGGTTCTGTCCCCCTAACTTTAGTTTGAAGAGAACTGATGTAAATAAATATGACAAATTTGGCTCTGTAAAGTTGATTCCATTGAGCCTGTACAAATAAATTATTTTTATTAAACAAAAAACAATATTCCAGATAGATTGGTGCAAAGATTTTGAAAATCGGTCATGAGATGAATTAGTTATTAACGCTTAAAACCAAAGCATATTTCGTGTCGCTCCAAATTTCTGTATTGAAAACACAGACGTAGTCCTACGTCAAAATCCAAGTTTCTTAAAGCTGGCTTACGTTGACGTCATTTCTCAAGCATCTGTTCGAGTTCCGTCTCAATTCGTCTAATATGCGTTAAGAAAGGGTGAGCCAAACGTATTGTATTGTTCAGTGATATATTTGCACTGCGCGTAGAAGAGCTAATCCATTATAATAATGTTATACAATCATCATAATCGGGACGCTGACTATCAAACGGACACCTAACCTACACCGGGCGCGTGTGTGGACATAAAGCAGTTGCCATCATCGTCACGCCAAACACTCAACTTCTGGTGACAAGTGTCTCGCCCAATCGGTGAGTCCATTTGTCAATAACACGCACTCTAACGAGAAGGGGATGATAGACTATAAAGCACTCCGGGTTTGATTGGCTCGACATGGTTTTTCTTTCCGTTAACATTTTCAGTTCTAAAATGGTCTTTAAAAACGAAATGTATGAAATAAAGGTGTTTTTTCATCGAGTTGGACATCAAGACGCTTTGCAAATGATTTTTAAAAACCTTGTTAATTTTTGACTGTGAGAGTAACTTTTTGAATGTGAGCTGAAGTTCAGGCGGTGCTGGGTGAACCCAAAACTGGTAACAAGTCCTTCTTAGAGTGGAACGCCATGAAATTCAACTCGCTGCCATTTAACCCCAGCAGTGCAGCTTGGTCTATTTTTCCCTGTCGTATGACAAGATGTTTTCTTTTTCTTTTCTTTTTTACCGCAGACCATAAATAGGATGTCTTGTTTTCTTCAACTTTATCGTTCGGTTCTTTTTATACACTGAATCAATCGGGAAGTTTTCCATAAACTTTGACACGCGCCGTATGATAAAGTTCGTCGGACATCTTTCTATTTTCAATTTTGTTGGCATTTATAAAAAGTCCAGATTTTTTTCAGCAATCAATGATAGGGAAGAATGCGAAACACTGAATGCATTCCTTATCACATGGGTTGGTTCTTCCTTCCTTTGGTTGCTGAATGGTTTCTTGTTGTCTTAAATGCCAGTGTCGTTGATTGTTCACTCATATTGAACTGCCATATGGTAATCGATAAGTAAGTAGCTCTTTTTCAAACATAAATTAGTTCTGTTTTTGGTATTGCTTCTAAAATTTCGTCGAAACATGCTGAAACTGCACCCCTTCACGTTTAAGAATGGCAATAAAATCTTTGATTCATGCTGAAGGTTGCAAAGATCATTATTATTATTATAATTATTATTATTATTATCAAAATTTCATTTCACTTCTCGAAATAAGGCCCGTGATATGTTCCATACTGTCAAACGCTAGTAAATGGGATAGGGTTACCAGGCCCCTGCACTATGGTACGAATAGCCAAATTTCACGACAAAAATCGATGACTCGAAAACAGTTAACTTTATACATATGATGTCTTTCAAAGATTTAGTCTTAGAAAAAGATCTATCTTTTGGTTTGAGTGGTGGCTAGAGTGGTCCTCTTTTGTTCATGATAAAAATTCTAACTTTTTATTTTTATGATTTAGAGGAATTGTTGCTCCTAAAGAATTGTAGATAATTTAAATTAATGAAACTTTGTTGAAAAAACTTAACTTCTATCTCATCTACGATTCGTTTTTAAACAGTTTTTCTAATTGTCCTTGGGGTGGGACAGTTTTTTTGCTCTAATTTTTTCATTTCAATTTGAATTTGAAAACTTTCTCTAATTGTTATTTTTGTATTCTCTGTGCGTGGAGTAATGATGTAGAAGGAGATGTTTCGCCAACCCGGTAACAACTTGACAGCTCCAAAGTAAAGTCAATGTACCCCGATAATCTTGGCTCACTGGTTCTGTCAAATCGAATGAATCCTAGAACAACTTATCAAGTGAACGTATTTACACCGACTGTTATTCTCAAAGCTGTGGAGTTCATAGTTGTATTTTATTAATATAATGCTGACGATATGTTGTATTTTTTCCTAAATTTTAAATAGTGGATATTTTTACCCTAACAGAGAATATATAGAAGCATAAACACACTCAAGGCAAAAGATTGAATAATTTAAAAACCTTATAATTACAGTCCGAAATTTCCAGCACTTGAAAAATATCTGAGAGCAAGTAAAACGTGAATAAAATGACAGCCTACTTTACTTTCAAATGGCGCACTATACTTCTGAATGTGTGACGCTCTGAAACTTTCAGCACAATGGAAAGCCACCGAAACAAAGAAAAATAAATCGCTTTGCTAAGGGTACACTGCCAAAAAGATCGGTAAACGCAAACATATTCTAGTTTCATTTAAAAGGAATTTCACGTTGAATTGAGCACAAACATCATATTTGTTTTATTTGACTACCTACGATGGTTAAAACAATGGTTCAACTGACATCTGTTTGAATTTACCATTATATTGGGGGTTCCATTATGACAGGGGCTTCAAATGGTGAGTTGACAACTTCAAAGGAGGGTGCAACCGACCTCCGGTCCTCACAAGTTCCTACCTCACGCCTCCACGAGTCATATGATCACAAAAGACTGCCAGCTGAAACATGGAGACGCTGGTTGGCGTAGCCTGGGCAATGTTGTCAATCTGACAATAGCGAAGTGAGGGGGTGCGACTGAAGATCGTGTACCTTTAAATCCTATTGTATATTTTCCATTCTCATTTTAATAATAATTTCAGCACGCTTTAGAATCATCTTTGCATTCCAAAACCATGTAAGACCCTGGAGCAACATGCCAAGCATAAAAGGCTCAATTTATTTTTCATGAAATTATATAATTCGAAAAAAAAATTATTTTCACAAAATTCATAAAAGACTGGCATGTGTTTCTAAGCAGTATAGTATTATATTTCAATATTTTGTTTAGTGGTATTATTATTAAATAAGCCATTTATTTCAGATATCATCAAACTGGACTCTTCGATTACTCCAATTGCTATCTTTGAAATGTTACTAGAAAAAATATTACAACATGTCTTATAAAATAATATTTTTTACTGAAACTTCATCCTTGATTTTTGGAATGATCTATACTGTTTCAGCTTTTCCAGGACTAGGAGGATTTTTTTTTTGTCTGAATTATCGAGATTTTCAGCCTCGGGCTGGTTCATCTCCCGTCGTAGTCACTCAAATACCTCTTTTGGGTATTTTCGTAACTTGTCCGGGGGTGAGATTCGAACTCGTGACTTTGGCGTTAGAGGTATGGATGTTAACCACTACGCCGGGGTCGCCCCCATCGGACTAGGAGGATATTAATACATATCTAATCTTTATTTATTTTTTCAGTAACAATCCATTAGATGTCAGGAGGTGGCAACGGAGTCGGTGATAGGCTTTTGCAATTATTATTGAATGTATTTTTCATTACCGTTTTGCAAATGAACATTAGACCAAATTCGAGCGGATATGATTCATACAGCGCTGTATTCATTTAGCTTGTGTCTGATGTTACAGTTCAATCCTTGTCATTGCTCTATCATTACTCACAATATTATTATAATTGATAATTTTGGTTTTATTGATTTTATTTCATAGATGAGGTTATAAAATCAGCATCAAGCAGCAAATAGTGACCAGTAAATAAGAGTAAAATAAAATGATTAAATTTCAATAGATATAACCAACTTTTTCAGGATACCTCAAACCGAGATTTTAGTGAATTGCTGCTATCGCTGAAAACGAACGAAAACGTGCTTAAGTGCGAACCACAGAATTATACACTTTAACACTATAGAACATTTCTTGCATTTCAGGATCAACCGAACGAAGATCATATTTAATTGATACGAATGCTTGTAGTATTTTTCATTTACATACATATATTTGTACACTATTATATAAATATTTCATGGGAATGGGAGGGACCATCAGGGCACCCGATTGAAGCAATCTGGATGGGGAGAATGGGAATGCCAACTCCCCATTGCTAACAGTTTGTGAATAGAGGGCGGGCTCTTCTCCTCGCCCATTGGGGCATCCTCCTGTTAAATAGCTTGCTCTTTTGACCAATTGTTCAATCTTGTTGTTGGAAGGAGATTCTTTATATCCCTGTGGATACGTATAAGTGATGTTGCATATCGATCCACCAACCCCTTTTTGGCCTTTCATACAGTGGCTTGATTAGGATAATCAGTGGTTATTAAAGCTTGATCAAGTCTAACAGAGAGGAGAGCTCATTGCTGTCGGATTTAGTTTCCGTGCTACAATGGGTGGTAGTACATATCATATCATCATCATTGGGGGTTCCATTATGACAGCTACAAAAACAAACAGATTTGTTGGATGATTCTACCAACGCTTATGGATTGTTTCAACAAAAAAAAAATTAGAATGATTTGAACTGAAATGCTGTTTAGATCAAACAAATATAAAACGGTTGAAACATCAAACATTTCCGTGTACTATCACCTTAAATTTCTTCTGTAATTTGAAAAACATGCTAACAAACATAAGAAAAGTGCACATTTACATTTGTAGACTTCGCTCAGGCTAAAAGAAATCTACAAATGTTAATGCGAACCTTTCTACTATCTTCAGGTTTTTTAAAGTAAAATTTTAAATTTTTACCTATTGCTGGCACTCAAAAATACGTGAAACCTTAATGTTGTACTTTAAAAAACCTGAAAATAGTAAAATGGCTAGAAAGTAGAGTAGAAGGATATAGCATGAAGCGGGACTGGATGACGGAAAATAAAATAACAAACCAAAAAGGACAAGAGGGGCTCCCTTCCCTCTTGCCTACCATGTATTGTGGTAGCTAGGTAAGAGTTTATCTGCTCGATCAGATACCGCCATCCAAACATGCCCTACGCTCAATTTCAACTACTTCTATTCAATTTCACAACCTGCCGTACTCTTACGGACCTATCAATACTTTCTCTTCACATCTTTGGTTCTAGCAGAAAATTACTGCCCACTCTTAGAGTTGCATACTGATAAGAATGATATTTCCAATTTTCAAACATTATAATTAATTACGTGCTTCGTGCAACAACAAACAACATGATTAGTTTAAATGTATTTGGAAAACAAAAATAGTTTTTTTCTAACTAAATTTTAAGTTATTTTTCTCCTAACAAAATACCAGTTTCATCGCCGCTTTGGAAGAATCAATCTAAAATTTAATATTGTTCCCCTTAGTCAACGCAACCTGTGTTTTGATAGTAATAAATTCCTATCAAGGCGGCAAAAAAAATAGTTTAGAACAGCCATAATTTAGGTTGTATTGTGGTGATATCTTAAGGAAGAAACAACCAACGTGCCTGTTTGTTTCGAAACAAAATCGTTCCTTTAAAATAACTTGTTTTTGAGTTTGCAATGGTATAGCAACTCTCTCTCTCTCTGTTTCACTTTTTCTCATTCCCATTCTCAAGTAATGATAATTTATATTCGATACAATTGAAATCAAATTAATTGAAAGAAAGCCACATCAACATTACGCCTTAATGTAAATTTGTTCTTGCACTGTTTTTAACATCCACACATAAGGAAACGAAAACTTGTATTACAAAGCTAAAAAGCATGGACGGCCCTTCTGTTTATGCACGGTAGAGGCATCTACAATATGTAGATGGGTACGTGAAACTAAGCTCATCTGTCAAGATGTTCGCTCATCACTATGAGGCACCAAGAGTGGACAGTTATGTTTGCTAGAATAGATCTTTGCGCCGCCGCGCCACGCCGCTTCCGCCACTATTTTCGACCGGCGCGCCGCAGCATTTTTTTGCCCGCGCCGCCGGGCAATTTGAGGTACGCCGATGAAATTTTTCACCGCGTTTGCATCCCTTCAGTTATGTTCATTAGCCCTTTAAAAATCTGCTTTTATTACAAATGATGACATCTCGATCCGATGTGCCATCCAGAGGGGTGCGTATGAGACGGTGATCAGCTTTGTCGTTTCGTTCTAGCAACTGCAGTGTACATTTTCGTGTTTCGACTTTCAGCAATTTCGCGAGTGAGTTTCAATTCAAATGTAATAAAATGTCCGCCTTAAAGGTCCAGAAAATTTCCATCGCGAGTGTACATATTGTTACCACAAATAATGGTAATCGAACTGACGATGTGTGGAAAAAAAATAGTGCACTAAAATATGTCAAAAATGGTTTTACACATCATATGCTTCCTGACAAAGTGTTTTGCAATGCATGTCTAATCGAAGCAAAACAAAAGGCTGGTTTTAATTTGCACGAAGACAGGGATTGAGATATTGAGACCTATCATAGTCTTAACATTCGCAGTAAGTTTTTATTGATAATGAAATTTATGTTTTTTTCTAAGAATCTCTCAGGTACAGAAGGTAACGTCAGGCTGCATGCCTATGTGTACTTTTTTCTTATTCAAAACTCCGATTGTCCTGAAATTAAAAATGGTTAACGTAGCCTACCCCCTCGGGAATCTTGTCCAAGGATTTTTTTTCTAATGTAATTTAAAAGGGGTGAGATTGACAGAATTTCGACACGGAAAATAAAATCCGGCCACATTAACGAAACGAAAAAACATCCCGTGGTATGAGACTACCATTAATTGAGAAATAAAATAAAATTGTAGTCAATACTGGCGAATAAAACACAACTATCTATACATGCTTAAGAAATGTATTAAATATGGTAGGGCAAAGTTTAGAAATCTGAAAATATAAACTTTCATATTTTCTTCATGTTTAACGAATCGGTAAATTTGTTGAATGGTATTTCATAATTTTGTCAAAAATAATAGGAAATGTAATGTGCCGTCAAGACTACGAGCTATATCACTTGATATAAATTAGCTTGGTATCAATGTTCGTACAACTAGTTTTCACTGGAAATAATGCATCTGACGACGCATATCAAGTAATATAGCTCGTAGTCTGAACGGGAACTTATTTCCCCAACTTGATAGCATAAACCATCTATAACGATCAGTGTAAGTTAAAAGTAATTGAACAAACTAGATTTTTGCACTGAATAGTCAAGACTGTATAAATAAGGGGTGTTTATTAGATTTAATATATATCGACATTAATATCACCGAAAGACCTTATTAGCAAAACATTTGCCGAATAAAACCATCGTCGGGAAGACATTGTTTTTATTTTAACGTGACAAATCTCAATTCAAATAACTTGGCTAACCACTGAATTAACCGGTGAATCAGTGCAATGTGGATTATTTTTGATACGTTTTTGTAGTAATGTTGTAAAAATACTGATAGTACGGTATATTTCACTGTTCTTAATTTGAATTTTTTAATAATTGATTGAACTTTCTTTAAGCCCCTATGTATATGAAATTTAAAGCAATTTGGAATTTTTAATATTTAGTTTTTAAGGTTTTGATAGTTTAAGATTATTAAATTTTTTTATCTCAACATTTTTAAATATATATTTTTATATTTTTATTGTCTGATTTTAAGATACAAGAAATCATGGCTTTGGCGGGTTTTTTTTCTATTATTATCAGGGGGTTTTCTAAAACTGTTTGCGCTTATATTTTGCCAGAAAATTCTTTTTCTTTCCTAGCGTTTCAAGCTTATTTCTTTTGCAATTAACTTATTGCTTGCTCTCAACTTATTATTCTAAATGCACTTCCACAGTTATTAATTGAGAGCTTTCTATGCCAGGTACCATTTTTGCAAAAGTATGATTGTGTGGCAAGTACCATCATACCTTATGCCCTAGACCAGACCGGGAATCGAACCCAGCCACCTCCAGCATGGTGTTGCTTTGTAGCCGCGCCTTTACCGACTGAGCTAAGGAAGGACCTGCCAAAATATTCACTGAGTGTAAATAGAAGAATGCTGTGGCTATGTTTCAAAATTTTTCTTAAGTCTCAGGATTTTGTATTTTAAGATAACTAAACTTCTACATTTTTTGTTTATATTTCAAATTCTGAGATTTTTTCCACCCAGGTAACCAATAAGCATTAGCATATGCAGTAAATCAACCCTAAATCTGCACTTCAGATGCTACAAGCATTATATTAGCATTATATCAGCATCTTGAATGCTTTCTGTTGTAAAGTTGCATTTCAAATGCTATTTAAATGCTGGTAGCCTGTAATAAGCATTTCAAATGCAAAATAGCATTAATGAAACATTATCATAGCATTGCAGTAAAGCAGCCGTATATCGGGCCAAAAGTGGCATTTTTGTTGCATTTCAGGCGACTTTATTGCTTGATAGGCGGCCGTAAGGACGCTTTGGAATTGCTAATTGGTTACCTGGGCAGATATGAAGATATTTTGATTTAAGAACTTCAAAATTCTATAATTTTTTGGATCTTCAGACTCTTAAATATTTTAATATATAGATTTTTCGATTTTTTTTTGTTTAGATTTTAAGATTGGAAATGTTGTAACCGATATTAAGATTTTTTTTATTTTTGATTTTTTGATTTTTTGATTTTTTGATTTTTTCATTTTTTGATTTTTAGATATAAAGAAATTTAGATTTATAGATTTTTAGATTTTAAGATTTTTATATTTTTAGATTTTTAGATATTTAGATTTTTACATTCTTAGAATTTTAGATTTTGAGATATTTAGATTTTCTATATTTTCAGATTTTAAGATTTTAAAATTGTAAGATTTCAAGATATTAAGATTTTAAGATTTTTAGATTTTAAGATCTGAAGATTTGAAGATTTGAAGATTTTAAGATGTTTAGAATACTAGATTTTTGTATCTTTGTATTTTTGGATTTTTGGATTTTTAGATTTTTAGATATTTAGATATTTCAATTTTTCAGATTTTTTGATTTTTCGATGTTGAGATTTTTAGATTTTTAGATGTTTAGATTTTTAGATGTTTAGATTTTTAGATTTTAGTTTTTTTGATTTTTAGATTTTCAGATTTTAGATTTTAAATATTTAGATTTTTAGATTTTAAGACTTTTAAACTTTTAGACTTTTAGATTACTGGAACTGGATAGAACTGGATATTAAGATTTTAAGATTAGATATTAATTTTTTGTTGAACACATTAGATTATTCAATTTGAAGATATTTAGAATAAATGCATTATTGCAGTTTTAAGTTTTATTGCATTTGAAGATGTTTGTTAGCTCCATCCATTGCGTTTTTTGTATTACAAGAGTTTTCTATTCTACGGTACATCAAAAATCAGGATACAAAATTAATAAAATGTCTTATCTTATGTACAAAATTAATAAAATGTTTTATCAGAGCCTTATGATCTACTTTTCTGTTGTAATATGTCTTTAGTAAAATATTATTTATTGTGTACATCATCATTCGTTAATTTATTATAAATAGATTCCCCATGAAATCGTATTCGATTTCAGCCAGCGCTGAAAACTTGACTCGCCATCTTCGTGAAGATCTAAACTAAACCATTTTCGCACATGACAATTACGAAATGTGCAGAGCGTCTCTTGGCAGTTGAACTCTGAACGCCGAAAAAACAGTTTTGGTTAGGTTTAGTAATAAAGACATAAGCCGAATTCCCCGTCAACTTGTTAAGAACAAATTCTATAATGTTAAGTCTCATATCGTTGTTCACAACATACAGATACCCATATACACACGCAATCTATCGACCTGAGTCATATCCGGTCGTTCTATCAAAATATAAGACTAGGAGTGATCATATAGTCATTACAGTGCACGAGGAAGCGAAACAGTTAAAAGGTATAAGCATAAGGAAATGTTTAGGGGATAATTTATGCCCGCGCCGATCCACGCCGCCGCCGCCGCCGCCGCCGCCGCCGCCAAGGACGACCGCGGCGTGACGCCGCCGCCGTTTAAAACTACCATACACGCCGCCGCAGATTCAAAACAGATCGGCTCACAGGTCTAAACAAGGATTATGTAAACTGAAAGTAAAAACTTCCATCTGCAAGACCTATACAAAATCGTTTGTCCCCTGTTGTCCCCTTGTTGAGCAAACCTCATTTGAAAATTGGTCGTTTTGAGTTATTTCTGCATAACTTTCGACCTGCAGCATCAACAATTATCATCAAAGTGCCTAACAACGTAAGATTTTTATGAAAATATTTATATTTTTATGTTCACCCATCTCCATTTATTTATTAACATTTAAATCACAGACAAACAGACATAATACATTGAAAATTTTGCACTTCAAATCATCGTCACTAACACACCTGCGGCATCTGTTGAACACACTGTGATGGGTGATAAAGCTGAGCAGATGGGGGTAGTGTGCTAACGTCAAACATAATGGAATCCACTATGTGTGCCATCTGTGACGATACTTCCAACTAAGAAGTTGAAGAAACTGTAATGGCTTGCCCACAATTTATACGTTGCGGATGCGTTTGCGTGAATCTGACAGTTTTCCCATAGGTTTTCGGTCAAATTTACTCAGCCGTAAGAGTTAGAGTTGATAGTCGTGCCAGCATCGCGTGCTCGAAGATATAGAATTCATTTTATTTAGACAGGGGGAGAACGCTCAGTAGAAGATTAATATTAAATGTAAAAAAACAACCGGACGTACAACAGAAAACATAGTCACCGATTGCTGCATGGAATCGTGTAACGTGTTGCTGTCATCGGTCTCTCAACATCGAAAGTCAACACGGCTCACCATTACACATGTCGACGACATAAAACGAGAAGATACATTGAAGTAGGGCAATTGCATAAGCATTTGTGAGGCGAGCACAAGAACCGTAGATGAATAGTTCAGAAATAGATAGGAAAAAGCCAGCTAGATGAGCAGACGCCCAGGTAACATTGCCTAACATTGGCTTCACCTTCCGAATCTTACACCACACACAAGCTCGCATTACCTGATCCACCAACACTCGCAGACACGGAACGTAGAATCGCTGCTGAACTTCGTTCACAACGGTTTCTCGGCTACTGTGCCCATACTGCCGATGATAACGTTCTATTAACCTTCTTGTCACGAGGTGGTTCTTCGGCAAAATAATTGGGAACCTCGTATCAAACCCAACGTACTCAGCCGCCTCAGTCCGACCTTCCATCCGTAGAACTTCATCTTCATCCAGAAACGGTGACAAGCGGTATATCGTACTCGATTTCTCCAGTGGCAACTCCTGTGCTACGGATGAATCCCGATTCTTCACAAGCGTCTTGACCTCATCTGCGAAATCTTCTGCTTGCACCATTCTCCGCAACAGGGTTTCTGCTGCTCGATATTCCTCCTGCCGCAACGGTACCTTTCCTGCTACATTTGCTTCTCTTCCAGCCTTTTCGTCTTGAATCGGCAAAGCTTCGATCGGCGTCTTCTTGATCCGGTGACGACAATTGGACAAAAAAAAACACATCGTAGCTACTGTTCGCACCATCACCGTCCAGCGAGAAATATGCTGCATACGCTCCATCAACCCCTCTGGCAACAGAATATGATGCAACAGCACACTTGCACGCAACTCTTCTCGATGTTCCACAACAGGACGTTTCTGCTTCGGCCACTCCGACACTTCCTTATACAGGAACTCCGGTCCTTGGTACCATCGGCTTTTCGACTGGATTTTTGTTCCTTTTCCCCATTTCGTTAGGTCGTCAGCTGGATTGTCCTTCGTACCCACCCAGTGCCAGTCTTCAGGGTTTGTGATGCTGAGAATCTCTCCGATTCGGTGTGCAACGAACGGCTTGTATCTTCGTTGATCGGACTTCACCCATGACACCACAGTATCCGAATCGCACCACAGGAACCGCTTCGAAATAGGAAAAAAATGACTCTCACATATTGCCTTCATCAGTCGCGCACCCAAAACCGCAGCCGATAACTCCATCCGGGGCGTAGATAGGTACTGCAATGGTGCCACCTTCGCTTTTGCCTCGATGAATGCGCAGTGAACGACTCCGCCGTGCTCGAACCTAAAGTAGGCTACGCATCCATAAGCTGCATCTCCAGCGTCAGTGAACACATGTAGCTGCACCGTTTCTTTTGCTTCCGAAACCAATTCACCGAGGTAGCATCGTGGAACCCGAATCTCGTCGATCAGATAGAGTAGCTGTGTCCACTGTACCCATCGCTTGTAATGAGCTTCCGTCAGCTTTTCATCCCAACCGATTCCGCTACGCCACAAATCTTGCATGATAATCCGTCCGTGTATCAGCAACGGAGCCAGGAACTGCTTCGGATCGAACATGCTTGTAATACACCGTAAAGCAATCCTCTTTGTTGGCCAAGCACCTTTCCGAATGTATGGCTGAAGATCTGGTCGTATATCCGTCGAGAAGATGAAATTGTCTCCTTGCGGGTCCCACAACATCCCCAAAACTCGTTCGGTTTCACAGGACTTGTCCAACTCTAATGGCTTCGCCACGCACTTTGATTCTCCAAGCTCCTTCAGGACCACCTCCGAGCTGCTAACCCAGTTCCGAATTTCGAATCCGCCATTGGCGTGTACTTGCCGCACGTCCTTCGCCAGTTTCACTGCTTCTGCTTCGGTATCGGTACTGTCGAAATAGTCATCTACGTAGTGCTTCCGAACGATAGCATCTGCAGCCTCGGGATACTCATCGGAATGTTCACGTGCGTTCAGGTTCTTTACAAACTGGGCAGAGCATGGTGAGCAACTTGATCCGAAAATAATGACATCCATCACGTAGATTTCTATCTCTCCATTCGGACCCAGCAACAGAAACCTTTGGGCTTGACGATCTTCCAGTCGAACGTTTGCTTGGTGAAACATCTCTCGAATGTCACCTCCAAATGCCACCTTTTTCTCACGAAACCATTGATTACTTCCGACAACGAAGTGACCATGTCCGGCCCCTTTAACAGCATGTCGTTCAACGATACTCCGTTCACTTTTGCTGCTGCGTCCCAAACTAATCGTACCTTGCCTGGCTTCTTCGGATTAATGACATAGTTGAGGGGCAGGTGCCACACTTTGTCCCTCGGCGTGTCAGCTAGCTCTGGCCCGGTGATTCGATGCGCGTATCTTTTTGCGAGATAGTCGTCCAACTGCTTCCGCAACTTTTCTCGAACTCCAGGATTCCGATTCATTCGAGACTCCAAGCTTCGCAAACGTTTCACTGCCATGTTGAAGCTTTCAGGAAATCGCACATCATCAACCTTCCAAAGTAATCCGGTTTCGAACCTCTCACCGACTCTCTTGGTAGTCCTTTCGAGAATTTCACGCGCTCTGCGATCCTCCGCTGACTCCAGTCGAATCGTCGAATTTCTGACCTCCTCCAGCTGATAGTGCCACTTCAACGCTTCATCCAGTTTCTTATCTGCCATGCTACATTCCTCACAGGCACAACGATGATGTCCCAGAAAATTGACACTAGTGACGACGTTCGGACGAGGGCCATATACCGTCCAACCGAGATGGCAACGAACTGCAACAGGCTCACCAACTCGAGATGCTAATGGTGCGATCAGGTGTGCGTTGTCGATTCCTATCAACACCTTCGGTGCGGCTACTCCGTAACTGGGAATCGGAATGTCCTGGAGATGCTCGAACTGTTCTTTCAGCTTTCGGGAATCTATCTGCTGTGCAGGGAGGTCAAGTTTATGCACCGTTCGAAGTTCCATCAAATTGTAGCGGTTCGGTGAATCTCTGGCAGAAATCTCGAGCATCACCTTCATCGACCGATTTTCTGTCCTCTGCACGCCATTTGTCCAGCACATCTGCAATGGTTCTATCGGTCCATCAGCTCCTAATGACTCTGCCAATTCGCTATCCACGAGAGTTATTGACGACCCTTCGTCGATTAGAGCAAGCGCATTATCCTTTTTCTTGCCATTGTACAGCGTAACTGGAGCCATCCTGAATAGCACTGCTCTTTCTTGTTGCCGATGACTGTTGCACTGCGCTCGGACTCGCGAGGTTCCTTCTCTTGGACCGCAATGTAGCAAAGCATTGTGGCGCCCCTGACAACCTTCCACTTTGCAGGTCATACGAATACGACACGTTCGTTGCCCATGGTCGTACAGACAAAGCGGACACAGGTTCAGCCGCTTCACCGTCTTGCACCGCTCTTCCAAACTTTGCATCAGAAACTCCTTGCAATTCCTTCCAAAATGTCCAGGTTCTTGGCAGACCGAGCACCTCAGTTCTCGTTGCTGTGATGGATGTCATTAAATTTAGAGAATGTTGCTCGCAGTCCTTCGGATCAAGCTTTAGAAAAACAATCCCAAAGTAAGGTTTCACCGGTACTCGAACTAAAATTTTAATGATCAATTAACTTAGGAAAATTACAATTTAGAAAAACAACTTACATTTAGTTTTTCCCCTAACAACTACTCTTATTCTCTTGCAACACTAGCTTTATCGGTAGGTCCTATATTGCAAACAAATAAATTAAACAAAGCAAAGCAAAACAAAGGGATTTGCACTACTTACGGTAATTACAGAAACTAATTATGCTACAAAACAAATCACGACTTTTCGTACGTTTAGTAGGAACAAAATATAATCAATCTGCGCACTAATCACATAAATGTAGACATGCAGACAAACACAACTGTACTAATGAATTTTTCTCCATTGCTTTTCGCACTGGTAGATTGATCAACCAAAACAGTGATGGCTGATCGCACGGTACGATCAGCTGCATGTGAGTGTATATGTTTTGTCTCGTTCGTTGTCTGCCGTCGCAAACTGTCAGTCAGCAGAGGCGCGTTGGCAACTAGCCGTTCGTTCGCAGCTCGCTACTTGCATTGTCGACGGTAATCCTTTCGTGACCGGGTGTTGGTTTTGCAGACGGCAACAACGCCAATAGATTTCTTCTTTAGTCAGGTTTATGAGAACCTACACAACTTGTTTACATCGATCTAAAAACCTTGTTTTCTCAAATTCATTTTACTTCTATCAAAGGTTTTATTTCGACTTAACAAACTCGTAAAATGCAGTTTTGAAATGCGGTTTTAGGACTCATTCACATTATCGTATTATGGTCAGTTGAAAAAAATTTAAAACCATTTTGCCTCCAGTAAATGCATTAAAGGGCAAATTGGTATTGAGAGAAGTCACCAAATGATCAAATAGTTTTAAAATAGTCATTGTTAAGATAAATTGGCTTTTGAGCAAAAGTGTGATTTTTTCCTATCGCCATATTGAAATACAAGAAATAATTGAAATGAGCGTGAGCATGAGCATGATTGGCCGCCCGAGGTTGCTACTCCGTTATTGCCAGATCAGCTGTTATTACACAGAGAACCAAAAGATGATGCTTGGGACCAGCATACATCCTCAATGTTTAAAAACTGGTAAATCCAAACCAAGGAAATACCGGCGCCGGCCTCGCCCGAATGCAGGTCAAGTAGGGAGTGAGTAGGAATGTGTTGACGTGATACTCGCTTTATTGGAAGTCGAGAACACCTCTGCACTCTCACGAGAATGCACTGGGATGTTGGATAAAATGATTGGGTTTGCAGCAGGATCCGTTTGGGTAAACAGTGTGCTGAATTCAACTGACGTTGGCAGCGAATAAGATATTTAACTATGTTCCCGATTTATTCTCTGTACGGAGATGCACATAAGATTTATAAAAAATTTTGCACCGATTTGAACCAACAATAAGGATGCTGTTGGGGCCACTCTCGAGTGTGGGTGGTTTATTTCAATGGAATACAAGAATACGTTGAGATATCCGATTTGACGACCGATTTAAACCAAAAGCAAGGATGCTGTTGGGGCCACTCACAAGTGTGGATGGTTTATTTCAATGGAGTACAAGAATATGTTGAGATATCCAATTTGATGACCGATTTAAAACAATAGCAAGGATGCTGTTGGGGCCACTCACAAGTGTGGATGGTTTATTGCTGCGCTGTGTAGCATCGTTATGAGAGAGTGTGAACCAGCTCAAAAATAACGCAATATGTTGCAATCATTGAAGAATATACTAGCTATGTTGCGAGCACACACACACACACACACACACACACACACACACACACGCGCGCGCGCTTAGTTTACTTCTCAATGGTAGTCTACCGTGTGATATTGGAGTGATCCCTCGCTAGACAGCTATGTTTCTCCTGTTTACTCACCACCAATATCCAGAATAATCATAATGCCTATAATAATCATACAAAATAACAACTGCAACCATAATAATAATAATAACTCTCTCTAAAATGAAAGTATAATCCTACGTTAAAATAAATCACTTACCACAAACTACCATTCAATTGCATTATCTTGTTTGGCTTACCCTAGTTACTCTATCCGTTCGCATTCCGACGATTCAAACTTACCTTCAAATCACAGTCCTACAGCCTACACATAAACAGCCTACCTATATGCTTAATGATGCTCATAAATACGGCCTTACTACTACACCCAAGCCAACAACAAACCATCCACGCATACACACATTTATCCCAAGAGGTTTATAATATCCATGATTTGAGTTTTGATTTTTTTTTCTCTATTTTTCCACACCAATTTGGGAACGTCCATTAATTATGTCACGCAAAAAGTGCCTTTTTATAACCCCCCCCCCCCCCCCCCCCTCGTCACGTTTTTTGTATGGACCTTCAAAAAAGTTTGTATGAATTTTCACGTTTTTCCACCCCCCCCCTCCCTCCCCCCTTACTGCGTGACATAATTAATGGACCTTCCCTTTGCTACCTGACACCGCTGCTGCTGGAAGTATTTCATTCCTATTTTTTCTCACTACTCAAAACTCTGCACAAACACTCGATGATCTTTTGGGTTTTTCCTCAGAGTATCCACATGTTTGTGTGAAACAATGCATACCACTTACAGTCTCAATTACTATCCTTAACACTGCCAACAATCAGGTTTCAGCGTCCAATAAAATGGCGCTTACAAAATTGAATTACAAAAGATTTGATTTTAAATACACTCAAGTGACACCTTCTCAGCAACTCAACCAACGATAACACATCAAACGCAAATTTCACGTTTACTCAGGACCTCAACACCATCGGATGCCACCAGCCAGGGGCCTCACACCAGGCTTCTACGAATCCATCTTTCCCCAGCAAAAAATATTTTCCGCTATAAGCGCTGTTCACAAATTTTGTTTTTCATTCTTTTAAAACGAGACACTTTCACTTCTGGATGTATGAAATTCTTCGGTTTTTCACTTCATATAATCACCCTTCACCTACACAGCTTTGTCAAAATTAAAACTCGCAAGAGAGAATTCCCGACGCGACCGCTCGTTACGACTGACAAACACCGAATCCTGAAATATAAGAAATAATTGAAGTGTGGAAAAACAAAAGCACCAAATTTTAAATGTAATTCTGACTAGCCAAGACCAATTTCAGCATTCGTTTTGATAACCTTACTGAGTTCCATAAATTTTCAGGAAGTTCATGATTAATTTATCGAATATCATTGTTTTTATTTTGTTTTTGTTGTTGTTAACTCGCTTAATTTCTGAGGCGCATTAATTTTTGGCTCTTATCGCTGTAAAAAACTCAATTTCTTTTTGGATATTTTACTATCAAACAAAATTCCGTTTCCTCTTTCAAAAGGTTCTATTAACTTGTTTTCACAACCGCCAATAGAGTGGGCCACTTTGTATAATTTTAAGCTCTAAAGAAGCATAGAGGAGATGTTGGTAGACAAAACAGTTTTGAATGTAGTTTTATCAACAAAGCCGGGAGGAGTGCCATACGGCTGGAATAAAACTAAAACTGTTACTTGGGGCGGTCACTGGATTTGCTTGAATTTATTTTAGTTGTAGATAATGTTAGATTTGTTGTGTAGTGTTTTTTAATAATGTGTTACATTCGTTGATTGTACGAATAAAAGTTTGCTTAAAACCTGTAATTGATGGTGTTGTTTTCTTTACCCTGTTTGGTTCTTAACTGGCTGGAAGAATCCTTTATCAATAAGGCCACCAGAATTGCAAGGACAAAGCTGGGCACCCAATTATTCTTATCCAGGAACTCGATCCTGAAAGTAAGAACCAGGCCCGAAGTAAAATACATATGATGTTCATAATGTGGGATCGAATTACAAGAATGAATACTAACATTATTTTACAAAAAAAAAAAACCAAGTAAATGCGTTGTTAATCAAGCTATCAAATACAGTCACACGGAATTTCTTAACTGTGTAAATCTGTCGTCACCAACCCCCGAGCATCTTGACAGATGAGCTTAATTACACGTACCCATCTACAAATTGTAGATGTCTCTACCGTGCATAAACAAAAGAGTCATCCATTTTCGATACTACCGCTTTTTAGCTTTGGAATACATGTTTTCGATTCCTTATGAGTGGATGTTTAAAACAGTGCAAGAACAATTTTTTTTTATTGTGGCGTAATGTTGATGTGGCTTTCTTTCCATTAATTTGATTACAATTGTATCGAATATAAATCATCATTACTTGAGAATGGGAATGAGAAGTGAAACAAAAGAGAGAGAGAGAGAGAGAGAGAAAGAAACGGATGATAAAGAATGCTGAAGAATATTTGTATTTAATGTACGATTTTCTCTTTTATTTCATGTATGATTTACACTTCTCTCAGCCTTGCAGTATAAATCATACCTGTGTGCTTGAAACCTTTCTGTTTCAAGCACACAGCGAAAAACCAATCCATCATGTGTGTATGAAAGAGAAACGAGAGCAAGTTCTAAGGCTACCATTGCTACCCTTAGCCAGCCATGTCCAAACACTACACTGCACGCCGAGCTATTTTTTACCACGCTAGCGTGTGTATTGAATTCACCACTTTGACTTCGTGCTTCCAGACTTACATGCCACGCGGTTGGTACAACACCAATGCCAGTGCTCGTGTTTTGGCTTCAGACACCGTGTATGATGATTCGGAAAACACCACAGCCGAGTGTTTCCGATTGTATCCGATTGCGGAATACACGCGTGGTTAATTTATTTTATTTCTACCCATGCCGTGCTTGTTAAACTCAATCAACTTATGCGCCCGTCACCCAACAGCCAAGAAAACATCAATAAGTCAAATTATCAAATTTCAGGATGATTCAGAATCACCCGACGAGCAATGCTCTATCCGTGGTAACCAGTGTCATACTGGGTGTATGTTGAGAGCTTTCTTGTGATCGTAACCACTCGGCTCGGGTGTTTTACCAAAAATCAAACACGGTGTCTAAGGCCGATGGTATAGTAAACGCGTTTGGAAGCGTTCACGCGTGCGAACGCGTTCGCGTCAAAACACTTTTGATGAAAATACATACGAATCGCGTAAACTCGATATAGCCAACGCGAAGCGAAGCAGTGCGAACCGACAGGCAAACGCGTTGAAGCAGCCCGAGTGGTGTTTTGACGCGTCTAAACGCTATATGCTATTATGATTTAACTTAGTGACTGAATAGATTGCTCATATTTTTGCAAGCAGTACGGAGTTGTCGAAAACTGAATAAATTGGTTTGACTTCGATGAGTGGAAACTACCTAAATTTTCGGTAAATGATTAAAACAACAATATTTCGTCAGTTCAAAATGGTGAGCAATGGAAATGAACTTTTGATTTTCAGCGCAGTGACACAAAAAATATGTTTTCAAAGTAAATCAATTATAATTGTCTTTTCGTAATCACTTTTATTTCAATAGAAGAATTAAAGATCGATGCAATGCATGAAGAAATTTCAACCCAATAGAATTATTATGGAAGGTAATAATTAATATGCGTAATATAAAAATGCATTCTTAAATCACAATTGGTTTTACCTACTGATAAAGAAAAACAACAATTTCGGATTGTTATTAGATTTTTGCAATGTGGTCAACAAATGACAATTATGTGTAATTGCCAATTACACATTTTTTACCAATATATACATGTGGATAATTTTTCATGTATTTAGCTCATGTTTAACGAGCTGCGGTGCTTCATACAAATAATCCATAATAAAAATAAAAAATAAATCAGCAGACCCGAGCTGTTCAATGGGGGCGCTTGATAGGTCATGATTATTAAGTTTCAGCTTCAACCACAGGCGCGTGTGCTTAAATTTGAGTAACTCGGCCAAACGCGTGATAAAGCGTTCACTATGCCATACTCCGCGTTGCGTTGCGCTTTTGCTCATTTCGCTTTTCCGCAACGCTTCGCTTCGCGCCGCTACGCGTTTACTATACCATCGGCGTAAAGCAAAACACGAGCGTGTACACTCGTGTCGCGTCCATTGCGTTGTGGGTTCATCTATAAGCACGAAACTGAAGTGGTAAATTATAGCCACATGGTGTTGTGTTTGCAGTCAAGTTCGGCTCTCGTGCAGAACGGTTTGGTGTTTTCACCATGGCTGCCCTTAGCAATGCGATTTCTTTTCTTTGCTTCAGTGGCTTTCCATTGTGCTGAAGGTCTCAGAGCGTCACACATTGAGAAGTATAGTACGCCATTTTATGCACGACTTGTTAGCTTTCAGATTTGTTTTAAGTGCTCACAATTTCGGAGTGTTTTTATAATTCCGGTTTTCAAATTATTCAACCTTTTGCTATTAGTAAGTCTCGAGTGTGCTTATGCTTCTATGTATTATGATTTTATAAAGATAAATACTATTTTTAAGGCTGCTGCACTTGGAAGTATATATTAGCTGTAAGTTTTAACAGTGTGCAAAGTAGTTATAAGTTTTATTTAGTGACAATTTTGATACGATTGTACAACATTTTCGAAATTTAAGATGCGTTGTTTAATAGAGCAATGTTATAGAAATCTTTCGAATTCTATAGATAAGAGTAGTCACAGGTAAGCTTCAGCGTAGATGTTTTATCATCATCAGTAGGTTTATTTTACCAACATTGTTTGTACAAGCCTTTTGCGATAAACAGGTTTACTCGATTGTCTTCACATTTACTTTATGTTCAATCATACAGCTAAAAAATGTCAATTAACATATAAAAAAACTCACATCTATTTATTAATATTGATATGTTATTAAATATATACGGAATTTGATTTTGTGATTCTATCTGTTGATAGTTTAGATAAAATATGCTTGTAGTGTAACAAGTGAAAAACTTTTTTGACTTAATTTTTGACGATTGTTACCACAAACGTTGATAGGAAAATGTCATTTTGAATTCTGTATAAGATCTTCTTTGTAATAAATTTAAGCCACACCTTGCATCATGGTTATTATTTTTGGTAGATTCCCAGCAAATATGAAAATAAGGAAAACGTCGATCAGATCAATTTGTATCTTCACTGAACAACAAATAGATATGGAAACTTCAAATAAATTTCGGATTTGCAGCAATCATTTTTTTTGAGCATAATTTCAAAATAAAATCAAAAAAATTTGTTCTACATCAGCAAGCCTGTCATTTAAAAAAAAAACCTGAAGGAAGAAACGTAAGACATGTTTGATGTTACGACAACTTTTTTATATACAGTCACTTATAATATACTTTTTATATACATTTTAGTTAAAATATAGAACTTGTTATGTCAGTTGATGATCTGCTAGATGAGTTTTCTGCTTAAAGGTGAGATGCTTTATTCAACTGGCTTGTGCATAATACTTTTAATTATAAATAGAGTAAAACATAATGAAGAAATTTTCAACAAAACAGATATTACACCTCAAGAGGCGTATAAAATCTTACCACGTGTTTTCAATGCTCATGAAAGAGTAAAGAAATCCAGAAACAAAAATGCAGACGTCTCAAGAAGCAAGTAAAATCTGTAGAGGAAGCACTTAAATATGCTCGTGATCTAAACTTAATCTCCCAATGTGCAACAGATCATTTAAAGGTCCTCTTGTGATTTGTTTTTTTTTTAAATATTGTTTTAAACATTGTTCATTTTTTATTTCAAAGGTTTACTGCGGAAATAACTTGTTGCTAGAGGTATTGTGTTTTGAGATATGGAATAGGTCAAGAATATAGTGAAGAACTCAAATGCTTTGCTGTGACTTTGCATTACTACTCTCCTCGAGCATACTTGTTCGTTCGACACTCGTTTGGCAAGCGTTTGCCTCATCCAAAAACAATTAAACGATGGTATCGCTCTGTAGATGGTAAACCAGGTATAACATCTGAATCAATGAGTGCATTGGAGATATTAGAGAGCTGCGAATTCTAACTCTAAAAATGAGTGAACTCTGGTGTGCTTAATGTTGGACGAAACATCAATAAGACGGCAAATAGAATGGAACCATCGTATAAAAACATTCGAGGGTTCAGTTCATATAGTTATTCAAACTATATTGATAAGTTTACATGAAATAGGAGTTACAGTTATTGTTCTTACTTTTGATGGACTTAATACCAATATCAGTGCAGCAAATGCTCTAGGTACCTCCTTGAAATTAAATGAACACTTCAGCACAAACTATAACCATCCATGCACCGGAGAGCCCATCTATATAATAATGGACATATGTCATATGCTTAAATTGTTCCGTAACACACTAGCAGCAAGAGGTACATTCAAAACAACATCAGGATCTGTTGAGTGGAACTATGCTTAATGAGTTGCAAAATTTGAGTGGATTGGAGGTTGGGAAACTTACAGACAGACTTGTGTATTTCCAAAATGAAAAAATGCGAGTAGACCTGGCAGTTCAGACACTTAGCACTAGCACTTTGCGAACACTCTAAGATACCAATGTTGAATTTGCTGAATGCTACGAAACTATCAAATGAGTTGAACTGATGAACAATCTGTTCGATATGTTTAATAGCAAGCATCCGCATGCCCAAAATTTCAAGCGTCCAATCAATACGGAGAATATTGAAACCTATCGAAATTATTTCCATGAAGCTTGGGAAGTTATTTCAAATATGATGATTCTTCAAGAACGACAGGGTAAAAAGGCACGGACCAAGATTCTTAATACCGTAAACAAAACTGGATTCCTCGGGTTTCCTGTTGCCAAACAAACGCTACTGTGGTAGCGTATTTCACATGTCGTGTTCCGGTGTATCCCGTGCTCTACTGGGCTACTTTTCATCACACCGGAATAATCTCTACTGGATGTGCGACAAATGTGCAAACCTGTTTGAGAACTCCCATCTCAGATCAATCACAAGCCTTGCGGATGAAAAGTCGCCCCTAGCATCGCTTACCGATGCTATTAACGGCTTACATACAGAGATAAAGAAAATCGCAGCGAAGCCCATCTCGACGATGTCATCACCCAAACTCAACCGATGGCCGTTGATTAGCGAACCAATACGCGCCGCAAAACGGCCACGTGTTCTCGATTCTACGTTGCATTCTTCTGCATGTCAATCCGGCTCGAAACAGCTAAATGAAGATGTAGTATCTGTCCCTGTCGCCGTTAAACCAGCCAATAAATTTTGGCTCTATTTGTCACGTATCGGACCCGATGTGACGAACGAGGCAATTTGCGATATGGTGAAAGCGAATCTGGGGAGTGACACCGATCCCGAGGTAGTAAAGCTGGTAGCCAAAGGTATGGATACCAGTAACATGACCTTTGTTTCATTCAAAGTTGGCCTCGACCCAGCCTTGAAGGACAATGCTCTCGACCCTTTGACATGGCCAGAGGGAATCATGTTCCGGCAGTTTGAGATCCCAAAAATTTCGGAAACCATCGACTGCGGATCCCGGATTATCGCCAGCAGCAACGAAAACAATGACACCAATGAACTGATTATCAATCAATTCTCGCTGGGATGCACCTGCGAAAGCCGTAAGGAAGGCCCCAACCCACCCGAAACAGTCGTGCCTCCCAAAATCAGCAGCAGTCCTTCTCAAACGGACCTCTCAACCGATTCCTGCCAACAGAGTCATCCCAGCCCTGTTTTCGAGGATAGGGAAGGGGTCTTCCAGACTCTCATCGCAGGCAAGTATCTTAATTGTTCATCTCTTTGCCTGCCTGATGTACTTTCGGATGGCAGCAATACATACTCTGATGCCCACCCCCCCACTCCCACAAACCCACTATTTTTCTTCTCCCACCCCACCCCTCCAATTATCACCATATTCCCCCCCGAAACAAACAAAATCTCCCACCCTCCCTCTTCCGACGCTCATTTCATTGACCACGCGATGGATCACCAGCTTGACAACTCTGGTGGTCCAGCCATAACTTCAAGCAACTTCCAGGCCCAGCCTCTGGATCCAGGCCTACGGATCTATTATCAAAACGTTCGTGGACTGAGGACCAAAATCGACAGGTTCTTTTTGTCGGTTTCGGAGGAAGAGTACGATTTGATCGTGCTGACAGAAACATGGCTGGATGAACGGATCTACTCAACGCAACTTTTTGGACCGCTCTATACTGTCTTCAGAACTGATCGGTCCCACCTGAACAGCTGTAAATCGCGTGGTGGAGGAGTCCTGATTGCCGTTTCGAGGAGACTAACCAGCTACCTTGATCCCGCACCTATTTCTAGTCGACTAGAACAGCTGTGGGTTGTAGTCGAAATCCCACACAACACTTTAAGTGTCGGAGTAGTTTACCTGCCTCCTGACCTAAAAAACGACTGCTCGATCATCTGTGAGCTTGTGGAATCAATAGGTTTGGTCTTGTCTCGACTGAGCCCCCGCTCTTGCGCTTTCTTGTTTGGAGACTTTAACCAAACTGGTTTGCAGTGGCGCTTTCCTGATAGTGGTACACCATCCATTGATCCACTACTATCACATATGCCCGCAGCCTGCTGTGCCCTCATGGATGGATTCGACTTGAACGGGATTTTTCAAATCAACACTCATCTGAACAGGAATAATCGCCTGCTGGATCTTGTCCTGGTGAACGATTCAGCGCTATCCGGTTCTACGGTTTCTTTGCCAATCGAGGCCCTGATCGATCTTGATGCCGATCATCCCGCCCTTGTTGTATCGGTTGACTTACCTACACCTATTGTATATGTACCGCCATCTGCGAATCTTTCTCTGGACTTTCGCCGGGCTGATTACGCTTTAATAGGCCACGTTCTTTCCGACATTGACTGGCATTTCATTGAATTGACCACTGATGTCAATGTTGCTGTGGAACAGTTCAGTGCCGCAGTCGAGGATGCAATTTTCCGGGCTGTTCCAGTACGACGACCTCCGCAAAATCCTCCTTGGTCCAACCCCCGCCTACGCTTGTTTAAGCGAATTCGATCCGCTGCGCTCCGAAGATACAGCAACTCTCGATCATTGCACTTACAAACGACTGTTTAATCAAGCTAGCCCCCCCTATCGTCAATATAGCCATTTTCTCTACAACCGTTACGTGAAACGCACGGAAGCAAATCTTCGCTCCAACCCCAAGGTTTTTGGTCGTTTGTGAATACCAAACGGAAGGAATCCGGTTTACCCAGTTCAATGTTTCTGGCCAACAATACGGTCCTCAGCGAACGCGAGAAGTGTAACCTGTTTGCACGAAACTTTGAAAAAGTTTTTCACAACTTCTCCGCTACGACGACGCCTTTGAACGAAGCGACTCCTGCGGTGCCACGTGATGTGTTCAACTTCGATCTTCCACATTTCACACCGCAAATGCTGCAAGCCGCAACGCGTAAATTAAAACTCTCGTACGCCACCGGTCCTGACGGCATTCCATCATCCGTTCTGAAGTATTGTGCAGATATTCTTAGCTTTCCACTAGCAATGCTGTTCAATCTTTCGGCTCAGCAAAGGCAGTTCCCCACACGGGAAATCTTCTTCTTCTTCCCACACCACACAAGAGGAAACAAACGGAAGGTTCCCAATTATCGTGGAATTACCTCTTTGTGCGCATTAGGGTGCCAAAAAAAATCGACTTTTCGAATTTCAAAAACGGGTAGTGCTCAAAAGTTTCGTCTCCTCAAAAAAAGTCCCCATGCAAAATTTGAGCTCAATCGGACTTCGTTAAGTGTTGGACCAAAGCGGTCAAAGTTTGACTTTTTTGAAACACGAAAAATTTCCCAATGGGGGTACGTGAAAATTCCGAAATCGATTTTTTGTTTTTGATGCCAAATGTCTTAGAAATGCATGAAACGTCGAGATCTGGTGTTATCTCGAAAAAAAATTTTTTGAAAAAAATTGACTTTTTGGGACTTAGAAATATTTTGAGGTGGAGGAGTGCAATGAATTTGATATGGAGGATTTGAATTCAATTGCTGAGATATCCATGGCAATAGTACTGAAACATGTCTTATATCATCGTTGGCAACTGCTAGCATATTATATGTGATATTTCATTAGGGTGGTTCACTTGTTTTGCATTAGGGTGGTCCATTTTATAGAAAAATAAAAAAAATAAGATAATAGTATCAAAACATCTCTTATATAATCGTAAGCCATTATCAATATTAAATATATGATATTTCATTAGGATGGTTCATTTATTTTCCATTAGGGTGGTCCTTTGAGTTGGAAATTAAAAGCAACAAAATATTTCCAGCAAATTTACCAGTCAATATTTTTTGTATAGTTTGAAACCATGATTCTTTTTTGGCATACTACACTTCGTTAAGATATTTTTATTATGTTTTTTTTAATAGTTAACAAAAATGTGCCGTTACCAAAATATGGACAAAAATAAGGAAAAAAAACGATTTTTGATGTACCCAAATTATTACAATAGCTTGATAGGCGACTACGAAGTGCAACAAAAGTTTTTTGTTTATCTTTTCTAAAGAGGTTCTTGGCCTTGGACTGCTTCATTTCCGAGAAACACAAGTAGGTACGTTATAGGGGATCAAAACAAAAGTACGTTACCTGCCGCTTGCTGTGGTATACGCGCTTCGGTAGTGACAACGTCTGCTTCGAATGCT
>JAHHFK020002559.1:0-32920 GCA_024533555.2 Aedes koreicus | reverse complement strand
GAGCTTTCGATGACAGGTACCATTTTTGCATTAGTATAATTGTGTGGCAAGAACAATCATACGCTATGCCCAGGGAGTCGAGACATTTTCCTTAACGAAAAATTCCTAGACCAGACCGGGAATCGAACCCAGCCACCTCCAGCATGGTGTTGCTTTGTAGCCGCGCCTTTACCGACTGAGCTAAGGGAGGACCCGAAATTTGATTTGAAAATTTGTATGCAGAGGTTTTTAGGGCCGGGGAAGGTTCTTAAGATAACAAGAGACCCCTCCCTCTTCTGAAAGGGGGGGAGGGAGGCTCTCATACAAATGAAACACATATTCCCTACATTACTACATAACTCAAGAACTAATCAAGCAAAAGAACCCAAATTTAGCATGCGGAAGTTTTTGCAGGCGAAAAATGTTTCTATGATAGTTTGAAACCCCTCCCCTCTCTAGAAAGGGAGGCTCCCACACAAATGAAACAGAAGTTTCTGCATATCTCAGGAACTAATCAAACAAATGAAACCAAATTTGGCATGTTGGGTTTTCTGGTGGCGAATAATGTTTCTTTGGTGGTTCGAGGCCCCTCCCCTCTCCTAGAAAGGGGGCTGTCATACAAATGAAACTGAAAGTTCTTCATAATTCTAGATCTAATAAAACAAATGGAACCAAATTTGGCTTGCGGGGATTTTAAAGGCAATAAATGTTTCTACGGTAGTTCGAGACCTCTCTTCTCTCTCTTGTAGGGGGGCGGGGCTCCCATACAAATGAAACACAAGTTTCTGCATAAATCTAGAACTAATCAAGTAAATGGAACCAAATTTGGCAGGTAGAGGTTTTTGGAGGAGAGAAATGTTTCTATGGAAGTTTGAGACTCTTCCGCCATCTGGAAGGAGGAGGGAGGGGGGTTTCCATACAAATGCAACACAAATTTCTGCATAACTCGAGAACTAATCAAGTAAATGGAACCACATTTGGCAGGTGGAGGTTTTTGAAGGCAAGAAATGATTCTATTGTGGTTTGAGAGACTCCTCCGTTCACTGAAAGAGGGGTTTCTCATACAAATAAGAATTTCTGCATAACTCGAGAACAATCAAGTAAATGAAACCAGTTTTAGCATATGGGGGTTTTTGGAGGCTAGATTTCTATATACATAAAAATGAATTTCTGTCTGTCTGTCTGTCAGACCCTTATAGACTCGGAAAGTTCTGAACCGACTAACGTGAAAATTTATATGAAGGGGTTTTTGGGGCTGGGGAAGGTTCTTATTCTCTCTCTCAGGAAGGGGCGCTCTCATACAAATGAGACAAAAATTTCATCATAACCCGAGAACTAATCAAGCAAATCGAATCAAATGTGGCATGTGGGGGGTTTTGAAGGCAAGAATGTTTCTATGGTAATTCTAGACCCCTTCCCTTTCTGAAGGGGGGGGGGGGGGTCTTCAAACAAATGAAACTCAAATTTTTATTATAATTGATGAGCCCAGTGTGATGGTTCGAGAACTAATCAAGCAAATGGAACCAAATTTGTCATGTGGGGGGTTTTGAAGGCAAGGATTGTATGGTGGTTTGAGAAACCACCTCCCTCTGGAAGGGAGGGCTCCCATGCAAATGAAACACGAATTTCTACCAAAAATGAGAATTATCCAGGTTAATTAAACACAAAACGTGTATTTCTCGGGTAAGAAGCATGTATTGATAGAAGTTTGAACCCCTGCTTATTCAAGAAAAAAAAACTCATTTCGAAAAAAAGCCTTAAACGTGCCAGTTATATTAAATTTTCCTTCGTTAAGTTGCAAGCGTAGCAGTGCACGCACCGGGTTCAGCTAGTCAAAGATACAATTTCAATAAAAGATATTGTTTTATAAGACATGTTGTTATATTTTTTCTTTCTACTGATCTAGTAACATTTCAAATATAGCAATTGGAGTGAACGAAGAGTCCGGTTTGATGATTCCTGAAATAAATGGCTCATCTTACCATAATGCCACATAACACAATATTAAAATATAATCTTACATTGCTTATAAGAACATGCCAGACTTTTATGAAAATAGTAGTTGAAATTCAGAAGTGCAATTTCAAATTAAATGTAATGCTGAAATGCTGAAAAACAAATAGAACCTTTGATGCCTGTCGTGTTGCTCCCGGCTCTTACATGGTTTTGGAATGCAAAAATGATTCCAAAGCGTGCTGAAATTATTGATTAATATGAGAATGGAAAATATACAATATGATTGAAAGGTTCACGCACCCCCTCACTTCGCTATTGTCAGATTGACAACATTGCCCAGGCTACGCCAACCAGCGTCTCCATGTTTCAGCTGGCAGTCTTTTGTGATCATATGACTCGTGGAGGTGTGAGGTAGGAACTTGTGAGGACAAGAGGTCAGCCGCACCCTCCTTCAAAGTTGTCAACTCACCATTTGAAGCCCTTTAAAAAAAAATGTCAACGTTTATGTCAAAAAACATGTTTTGCCAAATACCTTGGTTGGTGTAATGATATTTCAAAAGTATTTTGAACTCCGTTGAATACCTTCTACTATTCATGTTTTAAAACATGTATGAAATAATGAACTTAAAATCATGATAACGGTTTACTACTCATAGCAGTGATAAAAAAGTGTTTTCAGCTCAATTGCTTGTACACTCCCAGGCAAAAGTTTGGGGTTGTAACCGTTTGCGTTTTTCAGTGTAAATAAAGTTTTATTTTGTTAATAGATTTCTGCTTAGATTTTCGTTCAATTGATAATTTAAAGATTATTTATGCTAAGAATTGGAATATTTCATGAATGTAAATAAAATCAGATTTTCACTGTGTCGAGGTTATAACTTTGCCATAATTAGCGTGTCCTAGCTACAACGTTGCCATAAAAACTCCATATTGTATTGGGTCGTTTCATGCGACACATTCTTCTGGAGACGCCATGAAGTCCGTCGCCATTCGGTGGCTCTTAGATAATACCTCTTGAGTATTTAATAGATCGTCATTTTGAATAGGAAAAGGCTGTTAGGCACCTTCTTGCTTGTATGGTAACTCGGACACATTCATATCGCTTTCGAATTGGCTGGCGAATAGAAGTGCGCGAAATACTGTCCATTATTTAGTTAAGCTCAGCTTAGTTGCTTACGTTAATTTTCGTTAGAAGTACTTTAAGCATGATGTGTGTGAGTTTTATTTAAATGCGGAGTTTTCTAAAATATTTTTCTTTCTTTTTGTGCAGTTGACTTAAGTACTGGGTTAGTCAAAAAGTGTTGAAAACGGAAATAAAAATACATTGGGGGGGGGGGATGGGGGTGTCCCATAAGATCAATATACTTGGTCCAACGATCTTCCAACTTTGTTGTCCCATCGGAAGTGATTTTCTCGAAGGCCCGCAAAATACTCCTTTACGACGGCTATGACCTCTTCGTTTGATGAAAAATGCTTTCCACGAAGGAATTTTTTGAGGTGTGAGAACAGCCAGAAGTCAGAGGGAGCTAAATCTGGCGAAAAGCGTAGATGCTGCAACAATTTGTACCTTAATTCACTGAACCTTGCGATGGTTTTTTGAGCTGTGTGAGCCGGTGCATTGTATGATGTATGATATGTACAGCACGGAAACTAAGTTCGACAGCAATGGGCTCTCGTCTCTGTTAGACTTGATCAAGCTTCAATTACCACAGATAATCCTAACCATGCCGTTGTATGATTGGGTTGGTTGGGTGGATCGATAGGCAACATCACTTATACGTTTCCATAGAATCTCCTTCAAACAATAAGATTGAACAATTGGTCATAAGAGCGAGCTATCTAACATGAGGATGCCCCAATGGGCGGGGAGAAGAGCCCGCCCTCTATTCACAAACTGTTAGCAATGGGGAGTTGGCATTCCCACTCTCCCCATCCAGATTGCTTCAGTCGGGTGCCCTGATGGTCCCTCCCATTCCCATGAAATATTTAGATAATAGTGTATACATTTATGTAAATGAAAAATACTACAAGCATCCGTATCTATTAAATATGATCTTCATTTGGTTGATCTTGAAATTTAAGAAATGTTGTTTAGTGTTACAGTGTAGAGTTCTATGGTTGCGCGCTTAAGCACGTTTTTGTTCGTTTTCAGTGACAGCAGCAATTTACCAAAACCTTTATGTGAAGTATCCTGAAAAAGTTTGTTAAATATATTAAAATTTTACAAAACAAGCATTAATACATTTTAATTTACTGTTGCCATGGTCACTATTTGCTGCTCGATGCTGATTTTATAACAGCAATCCACTTTTATGTTTGCTGGCCTAACAATTACTGCTCCGGAGTTAGGAAAATAGGGAAAATTTAATTGAAAGGGAGTTAAAGACAAATAGACAAAATCAATAAGTAATGTTTAAATCATCTATGAGGTAAAATCAATAAAACAGTAGTATTAAATATAATAATATAGTGAGTCATAATCGTGAAATGACAATTAATGAACTGTAAAACCACCAGACACTAGCCAAATGGCACACAGCTTTGCATGAATCAGATCAGCTCAGATTTGGTAAAATGTCCATTTGCAAACCGGAAATGAAAAAAAAAATCAGTAATAAATGCGAAAGCTTCCCACAGGTTCCGTTGCAGCTTCTTGCATTCAAGGCACATGATACTTCTCAATCATAAGAGGAGAAGAACTGATCAAAACGATTATTGGACTTATAAGACATCATATGTAACAGTATATATGACCTATAAGATAAACATTCCATGGATGATCTGAAATGATATACCGGAGAATTCTTCCATTTTAGGTGGTAGGATAAGATTTCAGCATACTACCATACTGGGGTAACGCTGCCTACATCGCGTTGATGGGCCTGCAACCTTAGGTATAGCTGACGCGACACAGCGGGTCTTACTCAGCCGCTGGATGCCAGGACAGACGCTGTTTGAGCCGCACCTCCTTGGTGGAGAGACGCTCGGAACGCACCTCCTCAATCCAGCTGAAGTCAGAAGGACAACAGTTCCCAGGCTGCGCTGCCAGCTAAGTACGCAACCCTTATCTGGCGGTCTTTGTGATCTCTTGACCCGTGGAAGCAGGAGGTAGGAACTTGTGAGGACCAGAACTATGTTGCGTTGACGCACGCTTCATCACAGTTGTCGACTCACCATTTTGCAGCCCTACAAGATTTAAAATGTGTATTCTTTAGAAAATGAACATTTGCCCAACCTTTATACCTTCTTTGGGCAGTGTAGTAATTTCGTTTTATTATTATTCTATTATTTCTTTATTATCTACAACACAGCCAATACTGAAGGTGAGAAATGCAACCTGTTTGCCCAACGTTTTATGCAAGTGTTCAACGATTTCTCCGCTCTGCCGACACAAGTGATAGATGCTACTATGGGGTTGCCACACGACGTGGTCAATTTCGATTTTCCACGCATTACTGATGACATAGTGATGACTGCAATACACAAACTGAAGCTCTCGTTTGCCACTGGCCCTGATGGCATCCCATCGTCTGTTTTAAAACGATGTGCAGACAGTCTTTGCCTTCCCCTTGCAAGGATCTTCCAGCTTTCGGCGCAGCAAAGTGAGTTTCCCACACGCTGGAAACACTCGTATATATTTCCGATCCACAAAAAGGGAGATAAACGGGACATTGTCAATTACCGTGGTATCACCTCACTGTGCGCATGTTCAAAGGTATTCGAAATTATTATAAACGGTTCCTTGTTTGAGTGCTGTAAAAACTACATCGATTCTGATCAACACGGCTTTTATCCGAAACGATCGGTTTCTACGAACCTGGTTCAGTTTACTTCTAGCTGCCTGCGTTGTATTGATTCTGGATGGCAGGTTGATGCTGCATAAATGGATCTGAAGGCTGCGTTTGATACGGTGGATCATGAAATTCTGCTTGCTAAGCTGGACATACTCGGCATATCATCTGCCGCTGTGGATTGGTTTAGGTCTTACTTGGTGAATCGCTCAGTACGGGTTAAGATTGGCACGTCGGAGTCGGAAGCTTTCACAAATAATTCGGGAGTTCCGTAAGGCAGCAACCTTGGTCCACTGCTCTTCTCGATCTTCATAAACGATGCCATCTTGCTATCCCCACCAGGGTCCCGCCTCTTCTACGCAGATGATTCAAACATTTACAAAACTATAAAAAGTCTATCAGACTGTTCCGACTTGCAGCATATGTTGTGTATTTTCGCCGAATGGTGCTCAAGGAATCTGATGGGCTTAAGCATCGAAAAATGCAACATAATATCATATCACCGGAAAAACGCACCAATCATCTTCGACTATGTCCTCTCCGGGCAATCGCTCACTCGCGTTCAACACATCAAGGATCTCGGTGTTATTTTGGATAGTGGAATGACATTCAGATTTCACTACAACGGCATTGTGTCCAGAGCCAATCGTCAACTGGGCTTTATTTTTAAAATTGCTGACGAGTTTCGTGACCCGCTCTGCTTCAGGTCACTTTATTGCTCACTGGTACGTTCCATACTAGAATCATGTGCTATTGTATGGTGCCCTTTCCAGGCCATATGGATCGCCAGAATCGAAGCAGTTCAACGAAAGTTCGTAAGATACGCTCTTCGCTTTCTCAGTTGGCGTGATCCTACGAACCTGCCTCCGTATGAAGAGCGTTGCCGTCTGCTTAATATCGAGCCACTTGAGGTGAGACGAAAGGCCGCTCAGGCTTTGTTTGCTGGGAAGCTGCTCAGGGGTGAAATTGACTGTCCGGCACTGTTGTTACAGTTAAATTTGTACGCTCCCGAGAGTCCTCTTCGTCAACGTGTATTTTTTCATCTTGAGCCACAGAACAACAACTATGCACTCCATGAACCAATTCGAGAAATCAGCCAGCGTTTCAACGAGCGTTTCAATATGTTCGACTTCAACTTATCGGCTGACGTTTTTCGTCATCGGCTACTTGACTCTTTCCGTACTTCTGGCCTTAACCAAGTAATTTAAGTTTTTTTATTCATTTAGACATTTGTTGTCAGTTGAATTATTGTGATAAATAAATAAATAAATAAATTTCCTGCCTCGGGCTGGTTCATCTCTCGACGTTGGCACAAAAACCCGTTTTAAGATATTTTTTTGGAGCAATCCACTGTGAGATTCGGACTCGTGACTTTGGCGTGAGAGGTGTAGCCGTCAACCATTTCGGTAGGGTAACCCCTTTTTGTGATTTAGTTTTGTTTTAACACTGAACTTTTAATATTGAACCACTATATCTTGAACAATTAAGGTGAGATGTTCTGCTGAAGAAATATTTCTTGTTTTGCGTTAAGCATGGCAGATTTTAGTTTTATCTAAAATAAATAAATTTATTTACGATAAACCAGATCAAAATGTTTAAACCAGCTCGAGGCTAAAAACTGCGATAATACAGGAAAAAAACAAAAATTGAAATACATTAGTTTATGATGTAAAGGTTTTTTTTTTCCGTTAAGCCCTAAATTGTATCACTTTTTTAAATCTTTTACATCTACTTAATTTTTTTCAGTTTCAATCGTTACTATTTAATGCTTTTAGAAGCTTTACTTGAAGCAAATGTTCAGCTTAAGAATGAGAATATTTGGAATTTAAAAATAAAAATTAATGTTGGGTACATAATTTATATACATGTCGAATGAAAAAGAATAGTGGACATCCCTAGTGTATGATTAAATTTTGAATGTAGACTCTTTGGAGACTCTCTTTGGATAGATCTCACATTGTTTAGATTGTAAGAGTCAGTACTTAATTGATATGGCAAGAGATCGGTCCTTGCTGCGCGATTATTGGATTATTAAAGTTAACGATATATGAAGTAGAAGCCTGTTTCTTTGCTGAGAAGATTCGAAATAGTGGTCAGCTGTGGTCTGCAGTGGAAATCCTTTTAAAAACTCACAAAATTGGGGGCTCAACCGGGATTCGCGATACACATGACCCATATGTGATGACAGTGATCAGATTGTCGAGTGATCAACAGAGTAGGAGATAAAAATGGTTTCAGTGTAAACCTAGACTTGAACATCAAATTGAAGTCGAGTTAAGTGAAGGTCATATGAAGGTCGAAGAAAACAAGCGATTGTGAAAATTTATCACCAGTTTGCAAACTATAGAAGATTGAGCCTAGTGAGTCTAGTGGATTAGTTGTGTGATCTTTCGTAGAAGAAAGAACTTTGCGTTCTATGGAAACAAATACTACTGCAGCTAATACCAATAAAAATAATCCACACACCAGCGAGCTAATTTCAGCAAGCTAAAATGAATCCTTCGCAGAACGGTATTAATCCTCCTCCTCACCCACCTTATGTGCCCGAATAGCATTCAAACCCCAATGATAATGCATTTGCGCGACTGGTGGACCAGCTTAATTTCTCCAATATGACGCTGGCAAACGTTACTACCCAGTTAGAAGAAATGCGAGGTGAAGTGAATATGCTACGAGCAGAGAACTATAGACTCAACAGCGTAATCGGCGAGCTTCGTGCTTACCCACCACAAGTGTCGAGCACACCACATCGGAACGCCCCTAGTGGCAGTGGCCGCATGCGGGATTATCGGTACGGCGAAACCGAGGACAATTTGGACGGTTATAGCGAGCATGGGTCAGAGAATAGTCGTATTTCCCGAGGTAGTGAAATCGGAAGCTCACGTGGCGAAGCTAATTTAATGGGAACCGCTAACTTGACTGTTTCGGAAGTTGAATCCGCGTTTAACGAGTTTTCGGGTAGCGACTTTTATCCGGTTCTAAAGTGGATTCAAGATTTTGAGGAAATGGCCGAGTCAATCGGGCTGTCGGATTTACGAAAGTATGTCGTGGCGAAAAGAAAACTGAAAGGTTTAGCAAAATCGTCGTTAAATACAGTGCGTCACGTTACGAACTGGAACGCACTAAAGGATTTTCTTGTGGAAGAGTTCCATTGTCGTGAGAACAGTGCGGTAATACACGAACAAATTAGAAGTCGTAAAAAAAGTGCTACAGAAACAGTTTTTGAGTATTATTTGGTGATGAGGGAGCTCGGTGCAAAAGCCGATCTAGAAGCAGAAGCGATTATATCGTACACAGTGAATGGCATAATAGATGGAAGCGCCGACAAAACAGTGTTATACGGCGCTAAAACAGTGAACGAGTTTAAGGAAAGGCTACGAATCTACCAAAACATCAAAAACAGTAAAAGTTCTTCTACAACTGGATCGGACCGGAGCCACTACAGATCTGGAACTCGTGATGGCGCATATCGCCCAAGAAGTGGTGCGACAGAAGTCAGACGCCCCGTTTGCTATAAATGTCAGGAACCAGGGCATATTATGCGGGACTGCCCGAACGATAAGCGATCAGTTAAATTGTGCAATGCAAAGTCTGTTGTGGATGCGGGGACATTTTTGTCTGTTATGGTCGGTACTGAGCATAAGCATGTGTTTTTTGATTGCGGTGCTGCAGTTTCCTTGATTCGTGTGGACGTTCATGAAAGGCTGAACCTATCATTGAATGAAAATGAAAAGCAGGAGTTACACACACTCAGCGGTCCCGTCTGGACTTTGGGGACGACCGTGCTGCAAATTCAGATCGCTGAAACTGTAATGTCACTGAAATTTGGTGTAATGTCAATGGAGCACATGACCATGGAATTGCTGCTTGGACGTAATTTGCTACTTTACGGTGATGTGAAGGTTTCGGTAGCAGGATCGAGATTCTACGCTAAAGAGGATAATTTTGTGCATTGCATAGATACTACGCCTATAACTCCAGATGACCCATTTTCGCACATAGTAGATACGTCCATTAGAGAACGAACACTGAATCTGGTAAGCAGCTACAACCCTTGCATGTCGGGGACATCGGACGTTAAATTGAAGATCGTATTGAAAGATGAGACCCCGATCCAACAACTTCCGCGACGCCTAGCACCATTGGAGAAGGAAATTGCTCAGAAGCAGGTAGATCAATGGCTGAACGACGGCATCATTCAACCGAGCACATCGGAGTTCAGCAGCCCCATTGTGCTAGCCCACAAGAAAGATGGATCGAGAAGACTTTGTGTCGATTACCGGCGATTGAATAAAGTTATAGTTCGTGATCATTTTCCTCTACCGCTAATCGAAGATATCTTGGATGACTTACATGAAGCTAGGGTGTTCTCAACTTTGGATCTGGAGAATGGCTTTTTCCACGTTCCTGTAGACGAAAGTAGTCGCAAATTCACGTCTTTCGTAACCCCTTTTGGACAGTATGAGATCCTAGCTACACCATTTGGACTATGTACCTCTCCGACCGTGTTCCAGCGGTACATAAACGATATTTTTCGGGATCTAATCAGAAGGAAGGTGGTTGTTGTCTACATTGATGACCTTCTAATCCCTGCAAAAGACGAACAAGAGGCGTTGGAAAAGTTGTCGATGGTGTTAGCAGTAGCACAGCAACATGGGTTGAAGATAAAGTGGCCGAAATGTCAGTTTCTCATGCGGAAAATAGAGTACCTGGGGTATGAAGTCGAAGATGGGTCGATAAAACCAACGGCAAATAAGACTACAGCAGTGATAAAATTCCCAGATCCTAAAACTTTCAAGGAAATTCAGCGCTTTCTGGGACTGGCTGGATACTTCAGGAAGTTCATACAAAACTATTCTACCATCGCAAAACCATTGACCGATTTGCTGAGAAACGATGCTGTTTTCGAGTTTGGTCCAGAGCAAAAAGATCTATGGAGCAGTTAAAAGAGGCTCTATCTAATAGACCAACATTAGCGTTGTATCATCCACAAGCGGTGACGGAATTGCACACGGATGCTAGCAAGATCGGGTATGGGGCAATTTTATTGCAGAAAGGAGTGGTAGATGATAATTTCCATCCAATCTACTACTACAGCAGAAAAACATTACCTGCAGAAGCGAACTACCCAAGCTATGAACTCGAGGTCCTAGCAATTGTATCAGCTTTGAAAAAGTTTCGAGTCTACTTACTTGGAGCATCGTTCAAGATCGTCACTGATTGCTCAGCGTTCAAAATGACGATGGAGAAAAAAGATATTGCTCCAAGAATCGCAGGGTGGGCACTTTTATTGGAAGAGTATGACTATACACTAGAGCATCGCCCAGGTGTGCGTATGAAGCATGTGGACGCTTTAAGTCGCAGCCCAGCGGTCTACCTTCTTCAGAGCAGCGTGATCGAGCAAGTGAAAGCAAACCAACGCAACGATCAAAGACTACAAGCAATAATGAAGATTCTAGAGAATGGCGAGTACGGTGACTTTTTCTTGGACCATGGAGTGCTCTACAAACAGTATGCTGGTGGTAAACTTCTGGTAGTGCCGGGTGTGATGCAAAATTCTGTGATTCGCCAAGTTCATGAGCAAGGACATTTCAAGGTGAAGAAGATGAAGGAACGAGTACTGGATCGAGGGTTTGGAAACAAAATTGGAACGGTTCACCGAAAACTGCATCCCATGCATCTTAGCGGCTCGAAAGGCTGGGAGAAAAGAAGGACTGCTTCACCCTATACCCAAAGATGACTTTCCTCTATCAACATATCATGTTGATCATCTTGGCTCACTTATGGCATCTAAGAAAAACTATCGTTACTTGTTTACTATTGTGGATGCATTCACCAAGTTTGTCTGGATTTACCCGGTGAAATCAACAACAACCGAATAGGTCCTACAGAAGTTGGAAGTGCAAAAAGTTTGCTTTGGGAACCCCGCTAGGATCATTTCCGATCGAGGAGCAGCGTTTACTTCGGCCATGTTTGAGGAGTACTGTGAACGTGAAGGAATCCAGCATATTTTAACGACTACTGGGGTTCCCCGCGGAAACGGACAGGTTGAAAGAGCCCATGGTATTATTGTTCCAGCCTTAGCAAAACTGTCGATCGAGAACCCGGAGAACTGGTACCGTCAAGTAGGATGCCTGCAGCGCTATTTGAACAATTCTTATCAACGCTCTATTGACCGGAGCCCATTCCAGTTACTGTTCGGGGTTAAAATGAGATGCACAGAAGATGTGCGGTTGTCCGAAGTAGTGTCGCAGGAAAATGTGCAGTTGTTCGACGAAGAGCGAGAGAAACAGCGTGCTGAGGCGCGACTTAAGATATCTGAGGAGCAGCAGAATTGTAAACGGCAGTACGATCGCAAGCGTAGGGGGGCCAGCATCTACGAAGTTGGCGATTTGGTCGCCATCAGCAGGACTCAATTTGGAACCCATTTGAAGATAGCCAAGAAGTTTTTCGGGCCTTATCGTGTAACGAAGCAGAAACGAAACGATCGCTACGATGTCGAAAAAGTCGGGCTACATGAAGGGCCGAACCGAACCTCAACGTGTGCGGAGTACATGAAACGATTTGTTCCTGGCGACGATGACGAGTATATCGAGGACAACGTGATGATTCCGATAACAGATATCGAAGCAGCTGAAGGTGGTATGGCCTTGATTGCTTCATCCGGGTCGGATGACGGTCAGGGTGGCCGAATGTCGAATGAAAAAGAATAGTGGACATCCCTAGTGTATGATTAAATTTTGAATGTAGACTCTTTGGAGACTCTCTTTGGATAGATCTCACATTGTTTAGATTGTAAGAGTCAGTACTTAATTGATATGGCAAGAGATCGGTCCTTGCTGCGCGATTATTGGATTATTAAAGTTAACGATATATGAAGTAGAAGCCTGTTTCTTTGCTGAGAAGATCCGAAATAGTGGTCAGCTGTGGTCTGCAGTGGAAATCCTTTTAAAAACTCACATAATAAATCCGTCGGTAATGTCCACGATCAAACTCCTACACTAGTTCTCACCTCGCCAACGACAACAGCCTGCCTCCACGCCCGGGGATAGAACTATTGCGATGTAATTAATAAAGAGATCATTCCATTAAAATATGGCCACTTGCCGGGGTAGGTACCAGTCGAGATAACCGCGCTTCGACTCGGATCAGCAATCAACAGCATTCCGCAAACAGAACTCTTAGCTAAACAATGTTGCACAATTTTCTCCCCTTTTCCCCCTTTTTTGTTGTTCGGCCGGCGAGCGAGGACGAGGAGGAGGAGTCGGCTATTTGAATCTGGTTCCACCCATTTTCGATTCGTAGGATTAGCCACCACACAAAAGCGGTGCATGAGCGCGTCTAGGCTGCGGCTCTTTCGGATCGCGATCGTCCATTTAGTCATGCATATCAATTATGATGTGTTGAATTCGAACCACAGGCTGGGTGTCTTTCTCTCGCGCGCGGGTGCTGTTCGGCTGAGCACTCTGCTCGCAATCAAAGTTGGATCGGTACCGCCGCACTGCCGTTGGAAGAGCCGGGAAACCATTTTTGCCCTCCGGCGAACTGCCGAGCGCACGGTTCAACGGTGTGTGTGTGTGTTTGTGTGTCGGTAATGGATCAGATTTATATTCTTCACCCGATTCTTCACCGCGCACCGCGGACCAATGCCGAAGCCGATAGATTCAAATATGATATATTATTTCAATAAACTGATTCAATTAAATCGCAGCTTTGGTGTATAATCGTTTTAGTTGCAGTTTGCGCTGAGTCCGGATACTTTGTTGAACGTCTTTTTCGATGCTGGATGGAAATTTGCGGCGGTATGTTTAGACAGCTACACACAGTCGATTGTTTATAATGAGCCCGTGTGTTCCGCATCGTGGTAACATTTCACGCCTATGACTTCGCTAAATGGAACGATCGCTTCGTGAAATGCTTCGGAAGTTTGCCAGATTACTCAATGTAGTTATTTCGGTTCTTCACTAGTATTATGAAAAATGTAACATATTATCCAATCCAAACACTAAATAATGTGTTTCATGGACTTGAATGATACCACTGATCGACTAACCGCGAAAACTATGACCGAGTGCCTTCAATTCCACATTGGAAAGCGAGGATTCGCAACGTCACAACGGAAGACATTCGTAATATTGTTCACAAAGGATCGAGTGAATTCCAAGGATTAGAAACAACAATTGAACATTGTAAAGTTCTACCAATTTAGAACGCTACGCATTTTTTTATCGATCGGTTCTGATTGTTTTTTTTTTTGCCAGCAATTTGTTCACAATGTTTTTTTTTTTAATAATGAATAAATAATGCAACTGCAAATTGTATTTTTAATAATGTTTAAATATATTTTTATCAACGCATTATGAATACCAAAAAGTTCTATCACGCATTTTTCTACGATATTGTAGTATAATTCGAATTATACTTTTAAAAAGTACTTGAAGAGCGCTTGAAAATACAATCATGCTTTTTCAATACATAAAGGGTGTTCCGATCAAAATTTGGTCAAACAGTAATGTGTGTGAGTCGATCAAAGTTTTTATTAATGAATCAAATTCTTTTTTTCCTTCAAGTTCACTTAATACAGAATACAAGAGAAATATTCAGCTGAGCTTCGTTTTAACTGAATGCGAATGGCCGGGTCTATAAATTAACATCTGCCGTGAATTTTTTGCAGTCTCTTTGTCCACTTTATTCGCCGCAGAACCAAAATACGCGCTTGAACTGTTTCTCGCTCACAGCAGCTTTTTGAGTCTTCTTAAAGGTTCCGAATCAAAAATGCCCAAAATTGTTCGATTGGGCGGAGCTCTGGCGTGTTGGGAGGGCTCTTGTCAGCGTGCACCACTTGAACGTTGTTGGCAGCATACCACTCCATGGCCTTTTTCCGTAATGGCAAGATGCTAAATCCGGCCAAAATAGAACGGAACAATTGTGTCGCTGCAGGAAAGACAGAAGACGTTTTTGTAGGCACTCGCTCAGAAAAATTTCCTGGTTGACGGTTCCAGTCGCAATGTAAACGTTGCTCTTTCAAGCCACAGGTACAGATGGCCTACCACACCTGATATTTCTTCGCGAACTTTGACAATTTAATGTGCTTGAAAATATCTGCCACATTTCTCCGTCCGGTTGCCGTGTACAATGTCTGTCCAGGAAGCAGTTTAAAGTCTGCCTTGACGTAAGTTTCATCGTCACAGTACCACGCAATCCAAACTTCGTCAGCATCGCCGTGTACAACTTTTCGCGATCGTGCTTTGGCCAACGTGTTTTGTTTATCGTCGCGATTTGGAGTCCCGTAAGTCTCGTAAGTCGACAGTCCAGCTCGTTTTTTAGCTCTATCCACGGTTGAAGGCGCCACTCCCAGCTACTTTTGCGACATCTCGGACGGAGAGGACAGGGTTCCGCTCGAAAACAGCGGAGCAACTCTTTTTGTCATCGCTCTGGCCTCCGGCTTTCGATTTTCCCCCGATCCAGCTTTCCTGGCTGTCGAAAAACGTTCACCGAACACTTTTAATACGTTGGTACAGTTGATTTAGCCACATTCAACAATTTCGCCAACTTGGCGTGAGAGTAACGACTGTTCCAGAAAGTATAAGCACACCTTATTTTAACGGTCACTTTGAATATAATGAAATATTTCAACATGTTTTGGCTGCGTCCTTTTGTTTCCACATTTCCGAACGACATAGCATCAAAAAAGTGCTCAGTTTTGTGTTACCTATCAAAATGCGCGGTCTTACTCCGGAACAACGAAAAAGTATCGTGCACAAATGGTGCACTGTGAGCGAACTCTCCTTGAGAAAATTGGCCAAGGAAGAGGGTGTAAGGTCGGAGCGGTAAGATCTGCGATTCGAAAATAGAGAGAATAGTGTTCGTTTGAAGATGCGCCGAAGAGTGGTCGGAAATCCGGTTCTGTTAGTCCGGATATCGATAAAAAGATCAGGGATGCCTACAAGCGAAAACCAGCGACTTCCGTTCGGGATGTTGCGAAAAAACTAGGGACCTCGTCGAGTAACGTCATGCGTGCCAAAGAAAGACTTGGGCTAAAAACATATCGGAAGCAGAAAAAAACCCAAAAGGAACCCAAAATAGGCCGCGTCCGTGAAACCACGGGCCCGCAAACTCTACGATTCGTTATTGTGTAGAAATTCTGGGTGTATAATAATGGACGATGAAACGTATGTGAAACAAGATTACAAAACGCTTCCCGGACCACAATTCTATACTGTAAGCGAAGACAAAGACATCCCCGAAACGGAGAAGGCAATTTTACCGAAAAATCCGGTAAAAAGGTTATGGTTTGGCAGGCAATATGCGAGTGTGGTAGAACATCTAGTCCGTACATCACAACGGAGACGATGAGCACTCTGAAATACGTTAAGGAATGTGTCCAGAAGCGATTATTGCCGATGATCAGGCAGCACGAAGGTCAAGTAGTGTTTTGGCCTGATTTGGCGTCATGTCATTACGCCAAGGACACTTCAGAATGGTACAAAAGTCAAAATGTATGTTTCGTGCCGAAAGACATGAATCCGCCGAACTGCCCGGAGGCACGGCCAATCGAGACTTTTTGGGCTTTAACCAAAGCAAAGCTTCGAAAATTCATAAAACCAGCGGACGACATCCAAAAATTTAAAAAAGATTGGCCAAAAGTGGTCAAAATGGTGGGAAGTACAATTGTGCAGAAGCTAATGGGTCATGTTCGAGGAAAAGTTAGGAGTCTTGGCTATGATTAAATATTTTGATTAAACGAGAGTAAAATATCATATAAAACACAAATACAAATATGATTTGCCAAATAAAATTATTGAAACTAAAAAAAAAATATGACTTTTTTGTTATTTTGAAAGTGTGCTTATACTTTCTTGAACAGTCTATATCCCCTTTTTCCTTTTTTTTTCCCTTTTTTCTATCTTTTTCTATCTTCCTTTTTTATCCCCCCCCTTTTTTTATTATTTTATACCCTACTTTTTTATTATCCCTCCTTTTCTTTTTCTTTTCCTACCTTACTTTGATCCGAGTATTTACGTTCAGGGATACATCACTCGTAATATTCATTATTTTTAAAGTGTATGTTACCTCCAATTCTATCGGATATGTGACTCTTCTTCTTCGAAATGCCGTATGGATTGATCCGTTTTCTGGGGAATTTCGGAGAATCCATTGTTTTAATTCGTCGAGATTCCCTAATGAAAATCCTTTTCGACTGACGATTTCACTACTATTTTTTGAGTGTTTTTCGGGAAATGAAAAAGACCTTATCTAATAATATTGGTTAACTTTAGCCACGGTGATACTTGAACGTGGTAGGCTATAAATCGAATGGATGAATGCTTGATGCTCTGTGTCGTGACTACCACATTCTGTGCAAATACTGATGGTTCCGCCATGATCATCCCGTCCATTTCCACCATCCACCATTATTGAGTTTATTAAAAGTTTATGAACCCTAGAAATCAATTTGGTTTTATTATGGCCCAGAGTACCAATAGGTTTCATATTTTAGCAGGTTTATGAGACCTACAAACTTTTAAGGAGTGTATCGAATATAAGCTATCCACATACATTTGCGTTGTACGCATGTATTTGTGATGGTTTTTATGCTCTGAACACTGCAGGCTGTGCGTTTGACTGTCAGCTTTCTTTTGTTTACTTGTTTGTGCGGTTCAAATTCTGCGTTTTCAAAATGTCGCGTATTGAAAAAGAAGTGAAAATTAAGGTTCTGGACACATGGCTAAGTGAGAAGGGTATTACTGTGCGAAAATTGGCGAAGCGGTTTGGAATTCATCATGCGAGTGTTAAAACCATCATTAATAAGTTTGGGGAACACTATTCTTTGGATGAGCTACCAGGAAGAGGCAGAAAACCCGGTTCTTCCAACCCGAAACTGGAGCAGAAAGTGGTATCTCTAATCATGAAGAACAAATCAATGTCAATACGTGATTTGGCCAAAAAAGCAGGAACGAGTGTCGGAATGATCCAGCGTATCAAGAGGCGAAACCACCTGAAGACCTACAAGAAGCAGAAAATCTCGAAACAAAGTGCAGAACAGAAGAAGCGAGCAGCAACAAGGGCCCGGAAATTGTATTCGCGTCTTTTGCGGCGTCCGGATGCATGCGTTTTGATGGACGATGAGACCTATGTAAAGGAGGACTCAAAAATCCTTCCAGGTCCACAATACTTTACTGCCGTCATTGGGGAGGATGTGAGCGATGCGGACAGGTCGATTCAAGTGGAGAAATTCGGTCGAAAGGTACTGGTATGGCAAGCAATATGTTCCTGTGATTTGAAGTCAACCATTTTTTACACTACCGGAACTATAAATGCGGAAATCTATCGATCTGAGTGTCTCCAGAAGAGATTGTTGCCTTTGTATAAGAAGCATAGTACACCTCCACTGTTTTCGCCGGATTTAGCGTTGGCTCACTATGCCAAAACCACTCTCAACTGGCTTGCGGAAAAGGGTATAGGTTTCGTTGAGAAAAATATCAATCCACCAAATTGCCCTCAGCTTCGACCCATCGAACGTTACTGGGCAATCGTGAAGAGGGTCTTCAAGAAGACTGGTAAGGCAGCTGGGAACATGCAGGAGTTCAAAAAAATTTGGGCTCAAGCGTCCAAAAATGCGATGCAACACTTGTCCGGAACTTGATGAAGAGCATTCGATCCAAAGTTCGAAAATTCGTGAAGGAATAACTTAAATTTCATCCGGTCTTCATTATGTTCAAGTTTAACCTCGTACAATAAAGGATCAATTTTTTGTATGAATAAAATATTGGTTTTCAACATAATTTGAAAGAAAGTTTGTGGATAGCTTATTTTCGATACACTCCTTACAACGATCTTGAAACCTTGTTTTCTCAAATTATTTTACTCTTCAATTACGACAAAATTAAAATGTTCGAAATCAATCATTATTAATCAAAAATAAAAGAATTTTGCTCATAAACGCAATCGAATATTATTGGGCGATTTTTTTTCCAACAAAAAATAGTGAAATAAATGCACTTTTTAAATAATCAAAACTTAGACATACCATTCGGCTATTCAGAAATCAGATTAATTTTATCGAATATTTTTGTCTCAAATTATTTTTCTCTCATTGGGTTTTGTTCACTTTATGATGCTTAATTTGCCGTAGGCCCAAAAGCCGTTGTTAGGACTCACGTCTTATTATGTCCTTATTCAGTTTAAATAAATGCGATTTTTAAATATATTTTGGTTCTTTGATGCATGAAACGGTTAAACTTATATATTGCAGAAGTAAAACGTCACTTTGTTTTGAATGTCGCTATAAAGAAATATAATATATAATTTGAAAAATAAATGCACTTTTTAAATTTAATCAAAACTTGACTTAAAAAATTCCGCAATCTTGACTAGTTTTTCAGGAGATAATATGTACATGGTAAAAAAATGTATCAGATAGAGGATCGACAAGTCTAAACTTATATTTATGATGTATCACATTCTTAGGTTTTACTGCTGTGGAGTGCCAATATGGCCATATGTTTCTTATGATCGACACGTACTACAGTGGTCAAAACAACGTTGTCTAAAAAAAAATTCCGGCAACATAATTTTCATATATATTAAACGACGACACAACAAAAAAAATCAGTTCTTGACGTTGTTAATACTCTGGTGGTTCAAAACAACGTTATTAAAGGTCTGTTAATTTTTTTAAATTGTTTTTACTACTGATGAGGTGGGGTTAGTTGACAATTGCGGGGTTTTGAATGAAGTCTTATCAACACAGGCGGGAGGAGTGCTAACTAAATTTCCGTTGACTTTGGGGTGACTTTTTTGAACTTCTTCTTGATTTAACTATCCATAATATACCATTATATTTTTAAAATAAATTTGGTTTAAAATTTAAAGGTAGAACAGTCAACCTCGATATAACGTAACCTCGATATAACGTAACTCGATATAACGTAACTTTTACCTCGATATAACGTAACTTTTTTTTGCCCTTATTTTTGGCAGTTTAAATTATAAACGTGATTTATCTATCTATCTATATATACAACAATAAATTTCTGTCTGTCTGTCTGTCTGTCCGGCCCTTACAGGCTCGGAAACTACTGAACCAATCGGCGTGAAAATTTGTATGCAGGAGTTTTTGGGGCCTGGGAAGGTTCTTATGATGGATCAAACCCCCTCCCTCATCTGGAAGGGAGGTTCATTATACAAATGAAACACAAATTTTCCACAAATCAGCTCACACGATTGCACAAATACCATCATACTGACTCGACTCTGAATCCGTTTTCGTTCGGTAATTGCGAGTCAGAGTCAGACCTGACCCAGGTTTAAAACCAAAAACGACATAAAAGATTGCTGTAACCCAGATAGGCTTCGTTCTCCTTCACGACTTGAAAATCGATCAAGTATCATTTGCTGAGTTGTTAGCTTTTGTCTTTTTTTTTTTTTTAAAATTTTAATGTTTTGTTTTCAACTGGTTCAGCGTTTGACGGAACCGCACCAATAACATCTAAAGAAATGGGCGCAGAAGCCGAATTTTGTCGCTTGCGGAATTCCTGGTTCTCGATCTGAACGGAGTGATAGTGAATGTCTTTTGTCTAGTATGTCTTTTGTCTTATGTATTTGTTTGTCTTATTTTTCAACAAATCCATTTGAACTAAACAGTCCTAGTACAATCCTAGTTCAAAGATGGACTTCAAGTGTCCCTCAACCTATTGCTAAAATTTAAAATGAAAGACTAGCTATTTTGACATTGCAAGTCCATCGGTTGTATCATCTGAAGTGCATTTGAAGTACGATTGTACTAGGACGGGAAGTACGATTGAAGTAGGAAAAGGGACTAGGCTGATTCAGTTGTACTAAGCTCCGCTATCTGGGAAGGTTTAGTGTAAAGTTGCTTGCGATGTTGCGTGCAATGCTTCAACATGGTTTGTATATGCCGTCAAACATCTGTTTTCTGTGGATTGTTTGTTTTTGTGTATGTAGTAGGAAGCTAGCTGTTAAAACTTTTTTATTATTGCACAACTCATAATTCAAGAAGGTCGACTTAAGTGGACCCCATAGTGGAAGCGAACGCGACGCGACGCGACGCGATCCTTGTCGAAGCGATTTTCAACGCGATTTGATACCCATAGTGAACGCGATTAGAAGCGATATCATGTAAATGAGATGTAAATAGGTGAGGCCAATCGAATTTGTCGTCCTTTTTGCTCCCCCGCTGTTAAAATAGACGACGGAGCTTGACGTCAAACTCCTCTAATCATTTACACAGTGAAAGAATGAAAAAGACGACACAAAACGCGTGTTCTGTTCAACTACTTCAAGCCAAACATTGCATTAGATACTATTTAACATTTGTGTCAAATCACAAAAAGTAGGATTAAAAACGTTTGAGACCATATAGGGTTAGCAACAATCAATTTAAAACTAGCGATTTGAAATTGGTTCTCTGTTGTAGAACCAGCAGCTGGATAATCCCTTGCTCCAAAGAAAACATTGCAGCCTGCACCTTGCAATTCTTGCGCTCTATGGTAATAGAAGCTTCGTTTTTGTTTTGATTCACTGTGTTATTTTGACAGAATATTAGAGGGTTTGTTCTTGTAAGTTATGTTATTAGGAGCGAATCATCAAGCTTGAGACCGATGTGCTGGTACTTCCTGAGCCAAAAACTATATCCATTTTCTTTACTATCCAGCCGCTGGGGTTAGTGTACAAACTGTATGACCTGATAGTTTAAGTGTTGATTTTAGATCCACAAATAAAAGTTCCAGGTTAACATATTACGCAAATCATTCTTTGTATACTTAATTTACTTACTTAAGTCTCCTGGGGGATCTCCTAAAAGTGGGTGCATAGGACTGATAATTTGTAATTCACCTAGCAAATAGGTTTGAAAAGCAAAGTAAAATTAGAATATCAGATCCGTTGGTCCTTTAATTATTGAGATTTGTGCCGATATGTAAGATTTCCGATTGATTGAATATGTAGTCCAATTGTTGCCAGTTTTGAGGTTCTCAAATATGATGGGCTACGTTTTTATTGAATGCTTGCTTATTGCAAGGAATATGTGGTACAACAATGACAACTAATAGGGACCCAATTTGAACATTACTTTCATTAGGGTTTACCGCAATCAAAATAGTCAAAGTACAATCTCACTTGGCAAAAGACTAATCTAACAGGTCCAATCTACAAATGCAAATGTAATAGGTCCTAAGTAACAAATGTATCAATTACACGCAGAATCATCATAATCCTCAAGAGCAACATTTTATTTGTGATACTGACGACGTTTTACGTTGAAAACCATTCAAAAATTTCATTTTACACGATTGAGTTGCAATTTCAATTAAAAGAAAAAATAAAACTTTCAAAACCTTCGTATTTTTCTCGATTTGACACAAATGTTTCATTGGACCTAATGCAATGTTCGGATTAAAATCGCGCGAAAACCGAGTGCATGCAGTGGTTGGTCGCATGATAATTGCTCATCGCGTCGCGTTCTCTATGGTATGTTAGCTATATTTTTGCTTTGTTTAAATGTACGGAGGTTGGTCGCGTGACTTCGCGCGACTTGTCAAACTTCGCATCGCGTCGCGAGTCGCGTCCACCCAGGGGGCGCCCTTAGTCGGAGGTTTTTTTTTTGAAAAATGGATCGTGTGTTGCGTAAACAAGACAAAAAACATAACCGTGTTGGTTTACTATTAGCGGATAAAATAAAAATTATTCAAAATCTTGGAAATGGTGTTTCGATGAATGAAATAATGAAGAAGTACAAAGTTCGGTCTGCATCTACCATCTATGTCATGAAATATGCAAAGGACATGTGTAAGAAACTTAAATGATATTCCGTGAAAACAATTTAACATGTTTTGTTTTTAATTTATAGCAAAATGAAAGCGTTTCAAGAATCTTCGATACCCACAGGTTGACAAAGCTATCTACATCTAGGTACATCTGGTTTTTGCAAAAAGCTTCAATGCTGACGAAAATGGGCTCTTTTTCAAGAAATCTCCAACATGAACATATGTTGAGAGAGATACCAAATCAAAAAAGATCGGATCATGTTCATGCCTTGATGCACCATGTATGGGTCGCTCAAATTACCGTTAATGTTGATTGGAAAGTCTCACAGACCTCGAGCACTCAAAAATCTTAAGGAGTTGCCTGTATACTACAGGGCATCCAAGAGCGCTTGGGCGAAGGAAAAGAAGCTCTTTAAAGAATGTTTTTTTTTTTGGAAATCCGTCCTGAAAGGACGCCTACCTCAAATCAAAAGGACTTCCTCTAAGAGCCGCCCTTGTGTTGGACAATTGCACAGCTCATTACAATGCAGATGAGCTAAAAACTGTCGATTCGATCAATTTTTACCACATGGTTGCGAGTGAATTACCCCCTGGGTAGTATGGAATAAGCTGTAATCAAATTTTGGTGCATTGTTATTTATACATCATTAAAAGGATACTGCTAAAAGTAATGTTTTAAAATAAAATAAAATATAAGAAAAAAAATATTTAAAAAAAATGAGAGGATCAATAAACAAATAATAAAAAAAGAATATAAAAATTTTAATTTTTTTTGGAAAAACGTAGGTAAGAAATGCTGGAACACCCTGCTGGGTGAATACCATTGATTTTACGTTAATTCTTTTATAGAAAAAAAGAGATAAAAAAAAATCTGGAACAAATTTTTTGCTTCGATATAACGTAACTTCGATATAACGTAACGAAAATAAAAATTGAGTTACGTTATATCGAGGTATGACTTACACCACACACAAAAAAAAAAAAAATAATATCTATTAAACATTAAAAAAAATTTTTATTTCCCCGCCCATTTTTTACAAAAAAGGGAACACAAAAAAAAATATATATATTTATATGCATAAAAAAAAAAAAAAAAACAAAATATATATATAATCCATTTTATCATATGTCTCCCGCATACCACACAGGGGGAGCCCCCCCGGAACCATAATATTTCACCCACAAAAAGAACATTTTTAAACCCCCCCCCCCCCCACATTTTTTTTTTTAATCCCAATTTTTTTCAAAACCCAACCCCCAACCCCCCCCCCTAAAAAAACAACAAAAATTTTAAAAGCCCCCCCCCCTTTTTTTTTTTTCATTTCCACCATATTATTACACAAACAAAAATTATTTTTTTTCTCATTTTTCGATCAAAATATTTTTTTCTATCCATTAATTTGTTTATGTATACAAAATTAATATTTTTTCTATTAGCTTAGAGAGACGAATGTTTAAGTAATCTGAAAATGTGGTTGTCGATTTTTTTAAAAATCATTTTATTGCTTGAATATATAATAGTTGTTGGGCTTGGTAAAAAGTACCATAAGGAGCATTTTTTTAAAAATATTTTTTTATACCGAAGGAAATAGAGAAATGTTAAAAATAAAATGCATTTCTATACCCTAATAAAAGCTGAATATTTATATATGGTTCAAAGCTTAAACAATTCAGGCACTTGGAGAAGGATAATTTTAAATTGAATAAATATCGGACTTGGTGGTCGAAGTCACCCCGCTCTACGGTACTTGGGTTTAGTTATCGTACTAAGAAAACTGCACTGTTTGCCAGATAAAAAAACCTCAATTCACAACTGCGGTGAGAATAGTTATGAAGAAAAACTGAACACTTAAATCCAACTATCTGCGTAAACCTAGCAAAAATACGGAGCGCCGAGAAGCCAACTGACTCTTGAAGTATGGAGGTATTTTGTCGTAATCTTTCTAAAATTCATATTCTATTAATTCTCTTATGCATCGCACATATGATACGTTCCTTCACGAGATCGCATCAACATCCAAACGAAATGCTTTCCACTATCGTGTCCATCCGCATATCATCTACAAGTGGTACATAAAATCATCGAACACATTCATCAACCTGGACAACCACTGGCCGCTCCATATTCCGATCAGTCGGCGGACCCCCAACTGTTTGTTAACCCAGAAATGATTGTCCGAAAACCTCGCCTAACCTAATCCCCACGAACAATCAATCGGGCCTGGAATCGGCTTATGGAAGTCTGTCCGGCTGCCAACCGTCGGCCCGTGGCCGGCGTCGGTGGGTGCGGGTGCGGGCGGTGCGGCGCGTGGACGTGTTAATGCTCACTCTTATTTTCTTTGGACCGTGCGGAGATTTGCGTTCGAGCCGTCCGCCTACCCTCGAAAGTCATCCGTCCGCACCGAGAGCAGCATTGGGAAGCCACATTCAGATGCTTTTTCTTTCAACTTTTTTATTTTTTTTATTTCGAAGGTATTTACCTACAATTGGATTTCCCCCTCACCACCCCCTTCGCCTTAACGCCTTGAATAGGTTCGTGCGCGGTAGAAGGAAACCAGCGAGCGCCAGTCCAAAATTGTATGATCCGATGATCAGCGAGTTGGAAGGCGAGCGCAAGCAAAGCAGATCATGAGGAAATTAATATTATTGTAATCACAAATAAAGGCATCAAAATAAATAGAGTGGTAATTATATTACTCTTGAAAGTCAATTAAAGTCAATCAAAAGTCCGTTGCGCCGGTTGACGCCTCTACGTGTGCCTGTGCGCGCCCACCCGGAGGGATGGAAGCGGTGCGGAGGGCGGCGAGGGATGATTGATCTTCTGGGATGCAAAAGATCAAACCCGGCGTTCGTGAGGTCTTGGGGACCCTTCGACTCGGTAGATTGCGGGTGGAGCACGTGAGCTTGCGCGTTCGAAAAAAAAAAGTATGCCCTATTCATAGATCAGACGTCGCACGAGCCTCTTGGCAGGAACGGCAGCGACGACGACGACGGCATGATCGCTTTCCATGAGCTGCGCAATTGGAACCTTATTGATGGTTGGAAGCGGTTTGTGGACCTACTGAATAAATCGGGCGTTGAAATTGGAGCGAAGTGAAAGTTGCGTAATCTCCACCACAGCACCGACTGACTGACTGACTGACTAGAGTGGAACTGCCGCCTCGAGCCTAGTCGTGCGTCAAATTGGCCTATCCAATTGACTTCTACCGTTCATCGCTCGGGAGGAAGAGGAAAAAGTGGAACTAAAATTTGAGGTTTCGATTCGCTCGGAGGAATTAGAACATGAAAGCCGATCATAAGTCGTGGGCTATATGCGGAATGAGCAGTTCTTGGTTTACTGAACACGGACAATTTAAGCCTCAATTTCGGTATTAAGGCCGCCTGAAGGTAATTCGGTTTTAATCTGATTTCACCATTTCTGGAGCCATCGAATTCGGTGACCTACCTTTAACCTTGCGCGAGAAACGTTCATAGCTGGTTGCTGAATGTAACCAATCTCTCGTACTCCATATTACCGCTCACTCGATCTAACGCCCCTCGCCGAGACATTGAAACACAAAATCATCGATGGCTCTTCCCGCCTACTTCGCTGCTCGTTGAAGCAATTCAATCTTGATCCCTCAACTCCCCGAACATCATAACCCTTGGAAGCCAAAGGCAATGGCTCATGCACACGTGCAAGATGAGGAGATCAAGCGAACAAGGCACAGACCGAGGCCCATTCGTCTGTTCGTCTCAGTCCGTTCGCCAAACTGCGGCAACAAATTCATTATTATTGATAAATTATTTATCATTCCAATTTTGACACGTAGATTTATGTTTGCCGAGTCTCGTGCGCCTTCCATCGGTTCGGCCCGAGTTGAGGTTATTTTACTTTTGTCTACTGTTTCTTGAGGTGTGCTGCATGAGCGACTGCAGGCCCTCCGTGGCTATGAAGTTTCGATCAATTCAACTTGCTTTGGATGCCACTGTCATTTCGAAGCTTCCACTCACATCCTCTTAGTCTCCGACTATCCAGATATATTGGATCAATTGCAGGAAACCATCAAATCAGCCCAATGGCAATGCTGACGATGATGATGTAAGCCACTATGGGTTTTGAATGATTAGAAACTGCACTCCTACTGGCTTTGTACTCCTCGGTCATTTTTCTTGCCGACGGACGTCGGTACGGTGCAGCTGCTGGCAAACAGAACCGCCAACAAACAATGCCAACAGTATGGCGAGCGAAGAGGCCTTGAAGCGAAGATGACAATGGACGAGACGGTCCAAAAATAAATCACAGAGCTGCGGTTGGTGGCGCCTCGACGCCGTTGCCGCCTGCCAGGAAGAATCTATTTATTGCAGCAACTGACAGAAAAAAAAACACACACACACAAAATTGAAAGTGAGGAGGAATCAATGTCAGTCCAAATCGGAAAGCAAAAGGTGAGGCTGAAGAACGCGTATGAGTGGGTGGATGGATGTTTTAGAATGGACTATGGGGATGTGCTGTAGTTTACCGGAAAAGTGACGTATTCGACACCATCAATTTGAAGCAATTCGTTAAGAGCGTTTTAATTTTTGGAAATTGCTTCTCCTTTACTATTTTGATATTGGCGCTTACGTCACTCTTTTGACATTTGCGCCATTCGATTTGGAGAGTGGTGATGTGGATGGCATTTTGAGGGGTTTTGGCTGGTTATTGTCGATGATGATGGGTGATGTTTAGGATTTATAGAGCGGAGGAGTTGCATGATCAAAAAAGGAATAATGCACTTTTGATTGAACTTAAGAATGGACAGCGGATGGAGCTCGCGGTAATTGATATTCTACCATCTAATAATGCATTTGCGTGTTTGCATGGTGATGTCTTGTTTGTCAATAAACGGAAATGTAAGTTTGGATTGTACAGCAACAGGTTTTGTTTTTTCAAGATAGTGCAATTGACAGCAAAAGGGGTTTTACAGTATTGAGGATATTGTGATAATAAAGGAGACGCAAACAGTTTTCTGCTGTCATTTAACCACGAGTAGCTGAACCGAGAAGAAAGCCCAAGTTCAATCGCGAACCATGTTTCTCCCCCGTCAACTAAATCCGTCCTTTTCAGGACGACCAAATCAATTTTCCAATTAAAGAGTTTATTTGGTTAAAATTGTCTGTGTTGTTTCAAATTACTTTCAATCACCGCGCCCCGACTGCAAATAGCATTAATTAAACGCCGCTTCCCGGAGTAAATGACAAAGAACGTTGAACAACCAACGAACGAAATTCTAGAACGAAATTCGAACCGAACTGCGACACTTCAGACCGACCATGTGGTTGAGTTCGTTGTAGTTCCTAACTATGCATAGCGGATTAGTTGCTGGCGGTGGCAAGCAAATTAGAAATGTTTCGGTTAAGAAAATCATCCGTCTGGCGTGCAGTAATTAAAACTAATTATTGTGGCGCAATAACTGAATTTCGTCCTCTTTGGTGCAATTTGTATCACATTGCCTTCGTTGGTACCGCCTTCTTTCGTGCACTAGCATCCGACCCCTTTACCTCATATGGCTTCGGGGCCATATCATAATTAAGAGCCACCAAATGCTTTCTAAAGAGTGTACAATACAATTTTCTTGGCCCTTTTCAGGACTGACTTAAATCAATTAGCGGATGGCCCTGACGTGTATGGGAATTCGATTGCTGTGTAGTACTACGTCAACTTTGCGTACAACCCCATTGGGCTGTCTCTTATAGTTTTTGTTTTCCTTGTTTGCTGTTTGGTGAATTTATATTTCGTAACATTTTCTCGAATTTCGGAAACGGATTTGATGTTTGACAGCATTTTAATCCAATTATACAAACTCATGAGAATTCATCGAGCCCCAGAGAATGTTTCTTCCTCTGGACGGATTTTGAAAAAAAAAAAGGATGTTACTTGTTTAAACGTTTGATTCTGACTTTTTGAATGAAATTCATAAAGAAACTGAGAAATGGTTAATCATTTTGAAAATTGTGGTCGATGTCATTTTGTTTTGTGCTCGCAATAATTTACCATTGCGAGGCACAGAATCTGACTGTGGCGCTTTTATGAGCACATTGGAGTTGATCAGTAATTATCATCTTCAATTTGAAGCTTAGCTATTTTTCCCCAGATATACAAAACGAGCTTATCAACATAATGAGCAGCTCGGTTAAAAGTAATGTTTTGCAGAAGGTTAAGCGAATAGCAAGTGAGCCAGATAAACCGTTTCCTGGATTTTTCTGATGGTAAATGCCAAATCAAAATATGCTTAATCGATTTAATGAACACGGCCAAAAAGACTGGATGAGGTCTATCGAATGATATTTAAAAAAAATGCGAAACGACGGAATAAACATAGCTGACTGCCGTGGTCAAAGTTATGATAACGATGCGAATATGGCGGAGACTAAGAATGGAGCACATGCCAGAGTTTAAGGAGTGTATCGAAAATAAGCTATCCACAAACTTTCTTTCAAATTTTGTTGAAAACCGATATCTTAATTCATACAAAACATTGATCCTTTATTGTAAGAAGTTAAACTTGAACATAATGAAGACCGGATGAAATTTAAGTTATTCCTTCACGAATTTTCGAACTTTGGATCGAATGCTCTTCATCAAGTTCCGGACAAGTGTTGCATCGCATTTTTTGGACGCTTGAGCCCAATTTTTTTTGAACTCCTGCATGTTCCCAGCTGCCTTACCAGTCTTCTTGAAGACCCTCTTCACGATTGCCCAGTAACGTTCGATGGGTCGAAGCTGAGGGCAATTTGGTGGATTGATATTTTTCTCAACGAAATCTATACCCTTTTCCGCAAGCCAATTGAGAGTGGTTTTGGCATAGTGAGCCGACGCTAAATCCGGCCAAAACAATGGAGGTGTACTATGCTTCTTATATAAAGGCAACAATCTCTTCTGGAGACACTCAGATCGATAGATTTCCGCATTTATAGTTCCGGTAGTGTAAAAAATGGTTGACTTCAAACCACAGGAACATATTGCTTGCCATACCAGTACCTTTCGACCGAATTTCTCCACTTCAATCGACCTGTCCGCATCGCTCACATCCTTCCCAACGACGGCAGTAAAGTATTGTGGACCTGGAAGGGTTTTTGAGTCCTCCTTTACATAGGTCTCATCGTCCATCAAAACGCATGCATCCGGACGCTGCAAAAGACGCGAATACAATTTCCGGGCCCTTGTTGCTGCTCGCTTCTTCTGTTCTGCACTTTGTTTCGAGATTTTCTGCTTCTTGTAGGTCTTCAGGTGGTTTTGCCTCTTGATACGCTGGATAATTCCGACACTCGTTCCTGTTTTTTTGGCCAAATCACGTATTGACATTGATTTGTTCTTCATGATTAGAGATACCACTTTCTGCTCCAGTTTCGGGTTGGAAGAACCGGGTTTTCTGCCTCTTCCTGGTAGCGCATCCAAAGAATAGTGTTCCCCAAACTTATTATTGATGGTTTTAATACTCGCATGATGAATTCCAAACCGCTTCGCCAATTTTCGCATAGTAATACCCTTCTCACTTATCCATGTGTCCAGAACCTTAATTTTCACTTCCTTTTCAAAACGCGACAATTTGAAAACGCAGAATTTGAACCGCACAAACAAGTAAACAAAAGAAAGCTGACAGTCAAACGCACAGCATGCAGTGTTCAGAGCATAAAAAACCATCACAAATACATGCGTACAACGCAATTGTATGTGGATAGCTTATATTCGATACACTCCTTACGAACCACCCCCCCCCGGTTCGTACCAAATTAATGAATGAAATAAACAAAAGAATTAATTTCAGTTACTTATTCTATGGTCGGCCACCAAGCGGAGGGGCGACCCAACTTGTTTTACCTCTATTTGCAGGATATCCACAGAAAAGGAGGCATGCCGCTGCTCAGAAAAACGTACTTTATTGAAACTATTACCTACACAGGCAGAAAAAGCGATCACCATTATTTACGAGTTTACGGTGACAAGGTTTTGCCAGACTATTCGGGGAGCGGTGCAACTGGCGTTCGATGTTCTGTTGCTTGTTGGAGCGGTCCCATGCTTTTGGCGGATAGTGCTAGTTACATAATTTCAATGTATTGTTAACAAAAACGAACCCTGCTGCTTACCTTTTCCAAACTATCCAACATCCCACTGATTTCTCGTGGAAGTTCTCGGCTTCATTCAAAGCGAGTATCACGTCAACACGTTCCTTCCCATTCCCTACATGGCCAGCATTCGGGCACGGCTGGCGCCGGTATTACTTCATAATGGGTCACCAGTTTTTACACATTGAGGATGTATGTTAGTCCCAAGCATCATCTGTTGGCTCTTTGTGTAAATACAGCTGATCTGGCAATAACGGAGTAGCATCCGTGGGTGGTCATGCTCTTGCTCATTCTACATAAAAGGTCTTACGCCCTGCCAGACAGCCTTACGGCATTTTTCTGGAACCTTAGCCATGGCTGATGAAAAGATGGATGCTGCATTTTTTTAGCTGTTTCGTTGCCTTGGCCATCAGCAGCTCCTCCGTTTTTGCCACGAAATTATTTGAGTTGATCCTCCGTTTCGAGGACCTTAAGAGCATTGGTGGTTTTCGGTATAATATTAAACTTCAGTCGGTCTATCTCCGCCCATTAAGCCAAGAGCTCACTGGAGGCCAGTGATACTTCTTGATGAAAGTGGTACCTTGGTACCCCGCAAATCCTGGAGAAAAGGACAGTGGCTTGGACATTCCCATCTCGCTGATTGTCAGCCATAGATTGCCGTCCAGTGTCAAGAAGGTCTCATCATCCATTATGACCTCGACAATGTGCTTCGCTGGAAAAAAATTGGTTTTTATTTTTGTATAAAACTTATCTAAGCATGTGTATAACTAGTTTAATATCGCTTACAGCTCAAATATTGTATGAGTTATAATTAAAAATGTAACCGATCGTTGCATATAACCCTGATTCAAGGGACACATACCCTATTCAATTAATTATTGACAAGAACGAAATTTTCTAAAAAGAGAGAGTTACATTTTTTTTCTACTGGACTTCACTTTAACTGCGAGGACGCTGCCAAGGCCCCAACGCTCTCCCACCCCCCCCTGGTGTGTTCACGAGGTCACAACATCGAAAAAATATAGGGTCTGTTTATAAACCACGTAACCTCATTTTTTAAAATTTCAGACACCCCCCTCTGCACAGAAAATTCTACGTTGTTTACGAATAGCCTCGTACGGCATGGATCAACGTATTGGATATGAGGCGACGGGCTCGTAATCGGACTATTATAATTCCTCAGTATGGAAGAGTGACACCTTCCAGAAATGGCAACTGGGCTAATGGTACGGCTACCTCCTTGGCAAGCCTCCAGGTACGTTCGAAACTCGTCACCAAACTTGGTGGATAGTAGGCTCAGATGTAATATTCCTGACTTACGCCAATCCGGCTCTGAACACAGTCCTCACGAAGGACTGTGTCAACTCAAGCATGGTCTCCCTACTTCAAAGATAACCATGGGATTGCAATAGGCGACTGTTTACAACGTGTGGAGCCAGCGGCCCAGAGGGGGTACTCTACAAAAAGATGAAAAACAAAACAAACAAACAAATGAACCACGACTGCAAAACGCAAGACAACGAAGACGAAGGGCGATAGTGTTCGTAAGAAGCGGAAAGCTACAGAGGTCACCAGTGCCGAATTCGAAGGGCCATTGCAAGTACCAGCCGAAGCAAGTCCCAGAGGTTCCTGAACCAGATGTTCACCCCGTAAAGCAGCAGTAGCACAACTCGAGTTGACAGTGTTGGGACGAAAAACGCGATGGAGAAAGTCAGAAACCGGATCGACGAACTCTATGATTAAGTAAAAGGCAGGCACAACGTCCACAAAGAAATCAAGGAGATGGTGACGCGTGTGAAGTCGCTATGAGGAAGACAGCAGAGACTGCCGAAAAGACTCTGGAGAACATCAAAAAGGCAACGGTTCAAGCACTGGAAACGCCGACGGAATCCCAAAATCTACGCTTGGAGAAAAGAAAAAGGGATACACCATGAGAAGAGGAGAAGCTGAAAAAGCACAAATACGATGCAGATACCTACCCGAGTAACACATTTTCATGATTTTATGTTGAGTAAACTTCTATACAACCAAATCTAGTCATATACAAGTATCTTCAACCGTTATAATACTAGTGTGTTGCTTGGGTAGGCTTCGTTGGGACCGAAGGAAGGGCGATGCTCTAATAGTTGAGGTAAACAGTGGAACGTCGTACGCTGAACTCCTTCGAAAAAGTGAGAGCTAATCCAGAGTTGAAGGAACTAGTGAAGAACGTAGTGAAATCCAGACGCACCCAGAACGGTGAGGTACTTTTTGAACTGAACAAGGATCCTGCCATCAAGACCACAGCCTTAAAGACAACGTCATAAAGGTTCTTGGTCT